>CAUYQG010157079.1:0-18947 GCA_963574415.1 Tarsius wallacei | reverse complement strand
ATGTCCTTATCCGCCCCGCCTGCCCCCCTCTTGCCCCCTCTCCCCCATTTTAGGCGTATTTTAGCTTCATAGACTCCCAGAACCTGAAGTTCAACTTGCCTAATGGCATGTCCACTTTTTTTTTTCTTTTTTAAGAGAGAGATGGGACTCTCACTATGTTGTTGGGGCTGGTCTCGAATTCCTGGCCTCAAGTGATCCTCCCATCTTGGCTTCCCAAAGTGCAGGGATTACAGGCCCATAAATACAATACTTCAAAATACTACAAGAAAGTCATCGTGTGTCCACTTACATGAAGAGTCCTCAGAGACTTTTTTTAAGTCAGAATCTTTGCCCTGACTGAAGTGCAGTGACACCATCACCGCAGCCCCAGACTCCCCTTCAGAGACATTTTAACGCAGTGATCATTTACAGAGAATGTGGTATGTTCTAGACACACAGTGAAACCCCGTGAAAAGATAGTCGCTGCTCTAACTGAGGTCACAGCCTAGTCCATCAGAGCGAGGGTTGGGGGGAACGATTGGCAACATGGTTACTACTGTTGGCGTGTGTTTGGGAAATGCTCTGTGGAAGGGTGTTTTTTGGGCTACCCTCAGCGCCAGCGGTTGGCAAGGGAGTTCTTGTGGCTTAGCTCATCCCTGACTCACAGCGGACTTCCTGGGGAGTGGCTGGGGGAGGGAAGCTCCGAGGAGTCGTAGTAGACAGTCCAGGTGGCCTGACTTGATTCAAAGAGAGGACTTGGAGAACCCGGGGAAGGAGACCCTCACGGTCTCTCTCAAGCCAAACCGGTGTCCGGGTTCCAGCGGGCTGGATAGCTGGAGGTTCTGGAATGAATTTCCCCGTGAGGGCCAGGGTGACAACTATGACCCGTTGTTGATTGAAGTTTAGATAACTACATCCTTCCAAACTGCAAGTATGGAGTGACAAAAAGGTTTACGTGTATCTTCACTTGGACAGTGACTGTTCTGAAGACAGCCCTGTGACAAGGGCTACCAGGCCACCAGGTGAAATACAAGATTTTTCAGCTAATGAAAGCACTGGTCAGATGTAATGGGTCTGCCTCATAATAACCAAAACAAACATCAGTGTTTACGAATGTGAAGCTCTTACAACAAGGAATTCCTAAGAATGACTATGCTCTTTTTGTGGATAGGGAAACTGAGGCTAGGCTCATGGTAGGAGTGTGTTCCCTTGCCTGCTTGAAGTTGGGTGTGGCATGTGACTTGCTTCAGCCCATGTGTGAAGTAACATGCATCATTTTCAAGCAGAAGTATTTCATTTCCAGTTTCCAGTTTAGACACTGTCACTACCTTTTGTCTTGGCAGTAATCATTGATCATAATGATGGAGGCATGTGACCAAAGACCTTCTGTCAGCATGGGTCCCTAAGTCAGCACAATAAACTGAACCCACCTGCCTGACCCATACAGAACAAGTAGCATCTGTTAAATGAAGCTACTGAAATTCAGGGGTGCTTGTTCCTACAGCATAATCTGGACTATTCTGGTTGGGGCAAGATGAACTTTAAGTCCATTACATAAGCAGAATATACATAAAAAAGTAAAAAATTAAAAATTCAAGTACACCTGAATAAAGAAAATATGGTATCTAAACAGAATGGAATACTATGCATTCATAAAGAAGAGCAAAATCATGACCTTCACAGCAACTTGCATGCAGTTGGAGACCATCATAATAAATGAATCATCATGGAAACAAAGACCTGAATAGTGCATATTCTCACTCGTAAGTGGGCCTGAACACTAGTCACACTAGCACAAGAGTGGAATTAGCAGGCGCTGGACACTGCCAGGGGAGGTAGGGGGGACAAGTGGTATTACAAAGGGTACCTGGTTCACTATGGGGAGAGAGGGCCAGCTAGAAGCACAAACTTTACCTGCATGCAGCCTACTTATGTAGCAAGCCCTTACTTTTTCCCCACAGTGCTAAAATAAATAAAATTAAATTTTAAAAAAAGAAATCACGAACTAACCTCTAACTAGGAACTTTCCATTTTCTTTTCTTTTCTTTTTTTTTTTTTTTTTTTTGAGTCAGAGTCTCACTCTGTTGACCAGACTGGAGTACAGTGGCACACTCAGGGCCACCACAGCCTCAACCTCCTGGGCTCAAGCGATCCTTCCGCTTCAGACTTCCAAGTAGCTGAAACTACAGGCATGTGCCACCACGCCCAGCTAATTTTTTGATTTATTGTAGAGACAAGGTCTTGCCATGTTGCCCAGGATGGCCTCAAACCCGTGGGCTCAGGCAATCCTCTCACCTCGACCTCCCAAAGTGCTGGGATTACAAGTGTGAGCCACCATGCCTGGCTGGAACTTTCCATTTTCACCAGTGAAATATTTTCTTTGTCTTGCTCCATGAATGCTTAATAGAAGTCTCTACTTATGCTCCCTTTGGTGAAGCACAACCCCTTGTGACCTGGTGCCTTCCAATCCCCAAATCCTTGAATGTACAAATAAACTCAGTCGAATTAAAAAGAAAATTCAAATCCACAACACTACCATCTACTAGCTATGTCACCACAGGCAAGTGACCCAATCTCTCTGGATCTTATTTTTCTGTCAAATGGGCTAATGATAGTTCCTATCTTGTAAGATTATAAGAGGAATAAATGAGTAAATGTATGTGCCATAAAAATGGTTTCTAGTGCAGAGTAAGCACTCAGCTGATAATGATGCTACAATTCTGACTCCAGCCTTGTATTTTTCCCTCTGCATTCTGCTAAGAAAAAGTGACTCAGGAAGAAAAATTTTAGGTATGGGTGCTATCAGTCAATTCTTAAAACCTGCAATTATGAAGAATCCTTTTCCTCAGGAGGAAATGTCACCAAATCCCACATAGCAGTAACCGTTTTCAGTCCTCTTTTATTGAGAAAATATATGATAACTAAAATCTTACAACAATTCAGTAACTTCTTTAAGGAGTTTAGGAATTTAGCCTTTTTTGTAATTGTTCAAGATTTATGCACAGTTTTTTAAATCTCTCTAAAAATAAATAAATAAAAAGGCGGAGGCGGGGGGGGAAATAAAGAAATAAAAATCTCCCTGTTAGGAAGTGTGGCTGTGCCAGGGGAAGATTGAGTTCCTTGCAATACCTCAGAGGAGCCCTAGGGGTCCTCAGAGCTCAGGTTGAGCTGCACATTCCTGGTCTCCAGGGATTGCATGGAGATGGCTTTCCAGTGTTGATTGCGCCCCCTGCTGGGAAGGCCTACTACACAGCATACCCAATTGAAAGGCTTCTGGTGGATTGGTTTGGTGTGGTTTACACAGCCTTTGGAAGGAAAATGATTGCAGTATGTATCATGCCCAGAGTTGACCTTGAACTTCCTAGTGGTTTTCCCTTCCCTCCTGCAAAGGTTCTTGCTTCTTTAAAGCTCTTGCTTTTCATATATACCACTCCACCCATCCTGATTGCTATCATCTTCTGACCTCCCAATCAATGTACTTTTCCCTCCCCCTTCTGACTCCTCGCACCATCCTTGAACTCCGGCGGGGGGGGTTTCAACATCCATGTTCATGACATATTCAGTACCCTGATCTCTCAGTCCTTTTACCTTCTCATCTCCAACAACTTTCTCCTCAACTAGCCCAAACCCACCTCAACACTTTAATCACCCCAGAAAAGGGTGACATGAAAATTATTATTATATTTGAAACATGAAAATATAATATCCCACTCTCCATTCACCACCACCCAACCTTCCCATTCCTTGTGCTACTACCCATTTGCCATCATTCTTCAACCTCATTGAGACCACTAATTCACTAAACCCACTAGTTTCTCTTTATTCATTTTTCATTTCCCTCTTGGTCCAACTTAGAGCCCATGATTCATCATTATAATCATCCCCTTGCCCACCTCAACCTGCAACATACTTTCCTAGAAAAACCACAAGCTAACTGAGTCCTACAGTCTGAGAGGTGGCTTCATGCCTGCACCTGAACAGCTGGATGTCACCAGAGGGGGAAAGAAAATCGCACAAACAGGTCTGAGTGACTTCATTTGAAATTCATGATCTCAAACCACCAAGGGTACTCAACAGTGTCCAGGAATCCTGCTCTTTCCTATGTGGTAAGCATCATTTCCAACTACAATGGTCACATGCAAAACGTGTCTCATTTCTTTTATCTCTCTTTTTCTCTCTCTCAGTCTGGGTCTCACTCTATACCCCAGGCTGAAGTGCAGTGGCACAATCTTGGCTCACCATAGCCTCAACTTCCTGGGCTAAGGTGATCCTTCTGTCTCAGCCTTCCAAGTAACTGGGACTACAGGTGTGCACCACCAACACGCCTGGTTAATTTTTTCATTCTTTGTAGAGACGAGATCTCGTTATGTTGCCCAGGCTGGTCTTGAACTCCTGGGCTCAACCAGTTCTCACACCTTGGCTTCCCAAAGTGCTGGGATTACAGGCATGAGCCACTGTGCCCAGCCTATTTCTCTAAATCAAATTTAATCTACTTAAAGCATCTTTTCACTGAAACGACAACTTCAACTTGGTCTTTATGAGCCTCTGTCCCTACTTTCCAGAGTAATATGAAATTCCTGGGGTTTTATGAAGCCCAGGATACTCCTTTTTCTATTTTTTGTTTTGTTTTGTTTTGGTTTTTGGTTCATCATGGTCACTGCTGGTGTGTGCATGGACCAGATCCACATGATCCCTTGCAGGTGAATGGGCCAGGGCCTCCCACCACTCCCCCAGCAGCCTCACCCCATGCCCCACTCCCTTTCAGGTCTAGTGGTTGCTGTGCCCCTTCTCACCTTGGGGCCTTGATATATTTTGTTCTCTTTGCCCCAAATGCCCAGCACCCCATCCTCTTCACCCTGGTCTATTTCTCATACGTTAGATACCAGCTTCAAATAATCTCTCCTAATATAAAATGACCGCAGTGGTACCACTTCACACACACATATTTAATTTAATAATTTTGGTCAGGTGTGGTGGCTGACATCTGTAACCTCAGCACTTTGGGAGGCTGAGGTATGGGGATTGCTTAAGGCCAGGAGTTTGAGACCAACACGGACAATATGGCAAAACTCTGTCTCCACACACACACAATAATAATAATAATTTTTTTAACTTGAAAATACCAAATATTGGTGAGGATGGGACGCTTCAGAACATTCATCCACTGCTAGCATGTGTATACAAGAAGGACTCCCTCCCCCGCAAAATAAAAACGGAATTATCTTTTGGAAGGCAGGCCCCTTGTAGTCCAGGCTTTCCCAGCTAGTAAGTGTTCTAGGAACCCCTTGGCTGGCATCAGTGTACCAGCTAGCGTTGCTGTAAGAGACTGTGTTTAACTTAAGTGAGTTTTGGAGAGAGATTCTTTCAATGTGTTTGCTCATTTCATCATGGGTGGTTTAAAAGCCCACCTAACCACACTATGCTGAGTGTCAAGCAGTTTTTGACCCAAATGGCATGACCCCCATGCCCCACCCTCCCTAGTCACCCGATCTCACCCCAAGTGACTTTTTTTTGGTTCCCCCGGATGAAAAAAGTCCTCAAAGGGAAACGTTTTGCTGATGTGGAAGAGGTGAAGTGAAAAATGGCAGAAGCACTGAAAGGCATCAAAATTGACAAGTTCAAAAACTGTTTTGAGCTGTGGAAAAAGTGTCTCGATAGGTGTATTGCATCAAATGTGAAGTACTTTGAAGGTGACTGAAGTTTATACATGTAAGAATAAATATACAGGTCAGGCGCGGTGGCTCAGCCTGTAATCCCAGCACTTTGGGAGGCTGAGGCAAGAGGATTGCCTGAGCCCAGGAATTTAAGACCAGCCTGGGCAAATTGGTGAGACCTCATCTCTACAATAAATCACAAAAATTAGCCGAGCATGGTGACGTGCATCTGTAGTTTCAGCTACTTGGCAGGCTGAGGCTGAAGGATCACGTGAGTCCAGCAGATCGAGGCTGCAGTGGCCGTGATCATGCCACTGCACTCCGACCTGGTGACAGAGTGAGACTCCAACTCAAAAAAATGCACAATTCTTTATAAATAAATTCCGGGGTTTTTGTTGTTGTTGTTGTTCCCCTGCATAAAAATGGCAAAACTACTTTGGAGAGCCATTTGACAGTTCACCACAAAGTTAAATACAGATCTTATCTATCACCAGGAGGTCTGCTACTGTATTTCCAGTGTCTGGGAGAAATGAAAACACATGTCCACCAAATGTATTGTGCAAGAATGTACAGAGCAGCTTTAGAATAATAGCCCAGACAAAAAATAGTCCAGCCACTCATCAACAGGTGAATGGATAAACAAAAACTGTGAAATACTCACAGGAAAAAAAAAAAAGAAAATGAACTACTGATTACATGCCACAACATGATGCTTAGCAAAAGAAATGAGACCCAGCCGGGCTCGGTGGCTCAGCCTGTAATCCCGCGCCTTGGGAGGTTGAGGTGAGTGGAATGCCTGGGCCCGCGCGTTCGAGACCCGCCTGGGCAACTTAGTGAGACCTCATCTCTACAATAAATCAAAAAATTAGCCAGGTGTGGTAGCGCGTGCCTGTAGTTCCAGCTACTTGGAAGGCTGAGGCGAAAGGATTGCCTGAGCCCAGCAGGTTGAGGCTGCGGTGGCTGGGAGCGGCCACTGCATTGCAGTCTGGGTGACAGAGTGAGACTCCAACTCAAAAATAAATAAATAAATAAATAAAAGAATTGAGACCCCAAAAAGGTACATGTTGTTCAGTTCTATGGAGTTCTAGAATAGGCTAAACTAATCTGTCGTGACAGCAGTTTTAGTGGTTTCCAGGGACAGGGAGGCGATTGACTGGAACAGTCCCAAGGGAATGTTCTAGGGTGAGAAAAAATGTTTTATATCTTGATCTGGGTGATGGATAATTGGTGCATATATTTGTCAAAACTCATTGAAATTATACCCCAATTTAAAATGAAAACGAAATCAAAACGTTGTCAGAGAATCCTTTTCTGGGCTCTCCAACTCAGGAAAACCTCACTTTTATTTTTAAATAGGGACAGGGTCTTGCTCTGTTGCCCCAGCTGGAGGGCACTAGCATAATTATAGCTCACTACAGCCTCCAGCTTCTGGGCTCAAGTGGTTCACCTGCCTCAACTTCCCAAGTAGCTGGGACTACAGGCACACACTACCACGCATGGCTAATTTTTTAACTTTTTGTAGAGGCAAGAATCTCACTATGTAGCCCAGGCTGGTCTCAAACTCCTGAACTCCTGAACTGCTGGCCGCAACCTCCTAAAGCGCTGGGATTATAGGCATAAGCCACCACGCACGGCCCCTTAACCTTGCTTTTAAATAGTTATTGCTTCCCGTATCTCTTCTTCGTGGCTCTATCACTGCTGTGATCTTACATTTATTTGTGTGGTTATTTAACTTGCATCTGGGTCCTTCTCCAGTCTACAGACCAATGGTATCTGTATTGTCTACCCCTGTATCTCCTGTGCCTAACACAGTGCCTGGCATGCAGTGGATATTCAGTCAACATCTCTTGAGTGAATAGATGATGCACACAGCTGGACTCAAAATCAGAGACTCCTGACTCTCACTCTCAGTCCAGTGCTCTTTCTACTCTACTGCTCTGAGACTGGACTGGAGTCCAGGTCTGCCTCAAAGTCCAACTCCAATTCCACTTGTTCTGGGAAGCCATCTCTAATCACCATTCATTTCATTCTCATTCATTGCCTAAAGCCTGGGTGCCTACTCTGTGCAAGGGTGTGGTGTACAGTGATTATGGGGAGCACAAACATCGAATAATAGCGATCCAAATCCTTAATTACGATTTGGTCCTTGCCAAAAGTAGACATATTAGATGCCAGGAGGGGGAAACCCCAGCCTGGTGTGGGAGGAATGGTCAAGAAAAAATCCCAGGCTGGGCTCGGTTGCTCAGCCTGTAATCCCAGCACTTTGGGGGCCAAGGCAAGTGGATTACCTAAGCCTGCAGGTTCGAGATCTGCCCAGGCAACTTGGCGAGACCTCATCTCTACAATAAATCAAAAATTAGTGGGCGTGGTAGTGTGTGCCTGTAGTTCCAGCTACTCGGAAGGCTGAGGCGGAAGAATCGCCACAGTCCAGCAGGTTGACGCTGGAGTGGCCATCAGCATGCCACTGCACTCCAGTCCTGTCAACAGAGTGAGACTCCAACTCAAAAAAAAAAAAAAAAAAGTTCCCGGAGGAGGGGCGGTGAAGCTGAGGTCTGAAGGATGACTTAAGGGATAGCCAGGTCCAGGCACAGGAGGTCTGCTCCGGGCAGATATAAAGGGTCTGGCATGGGAAGGAGACTGCCAAGGTCCAGAGGAGCCCAGGGTGCCTAGGTCTTAGGCAGCAGAAGGGGGCTGAGGCTGAAGGAGGGAGTGGGGGCCAGACTAGGCATCACCTTGAGGACCGTGTTAAAGGTTTGAGAGTCTGATCACCTGTGAGGAAACCCGCAGGTTCCTTTAACAAACTCTAGTCCAGAACCCCCTGAGTTGGCAATGGAGGAAGTCTGCCCCTAAGTACCATGTATTCATGCAGAATGAGAAGTTAAGCTGTGTTATCTGTAAGCCTGATCAAGTGGTCTTCCCCACCATTATTTCCCTTCTATTAATAACATTTTGTTTAGCAGTTCCCTCCAGGCCCAGCTACACTGCAGGGGATTAAGGGAAGGGTCATTTGTCCCTTGAGTTTGAACACACAGGAGCAGGAACCCTTCCCAGAGAACAGAGATCCACATGGTGGGTTGCAAGGGAGGTCTCCCTTGCAACCACACAAGGAGACTTTCTAGCCATTGCCAAGGCAGGAAGACCAGCCCTGATGCGCCCTTCCTCCTCCCAATACCCATAAGGCCACTCTCTGTTCCACTGAAAACTGTTCTCATGCCTTGTGTGATGGATTAGTTCTACATGTCTCCACTATGCTGTCTCCTCATCTAGAACGTGAGCTCATTATAACAACCTCTGATCAGCTACAGCTTTTCACAGCTGACAAGGCATTTCCACATTTATTACCCCATTATTTCACTTGTTATCACAACCACCTCATTTCATGAACAATGTAAGTAGGGCTCAGAAAGGAAACTGTTCAGAGTCCCCAACTGGCAGGTAATAGAACTATAATTTAGCTGGGTGCAGTAGCTCACGCCTGTCATCCCAGCACTTTGGGAGGCTGAGGCAAGAGGCTTACCTGAGTCCAGGGGTTTGAGACCAGCCTGGGCAACTTAGTGAGACTTCACCTCTACAATAAATCAAAAAATTAGTCAAGCGTGGTGGCGCACACTTGTGGTTCCAGCAACTTGGAAGGCTGAGGCGGAAAGATTGTCTGAGCCCAACAGGTCAAGGCTGCAGTGGCTGTGAGCATGCCACTGCACTCCAGCCTGGGTGACAGATTGAGATTCCTATTCAAAAAATAAAAAAAAAGTAGAACTAGAATTTGCACACAAGTCCTTTGGACCCCAAAGAGAATATGCTGAAGGCGGCTGAGTCACCATTTTGGGGAAGACAATGTCTTGCAATTTCTCCGACAGCATGAGTCTTGTCTCCTTGGGCAAGCTCTCCATCCAAGGCCTGCTGAGGTTGGTATAACATTGGTTCACTCCCTGACCAGGACCTTGGGATGCTCATCACTTCTTCAGGAAGCCTCTTGAGTACCATCTCTACTCTGATGGCCAGTGCATGAGGTGGGTAGGGAAACTCAAGAGCTGAGTTAGGCACTCCCCATCATTGGGATTGGGGTTTTAGGATTTGGAAATTATTGAGAAACGGACCTAGGAGCCAGGCATATGGAGATCAAGATATCTCCCTTATAGGGGTTGTGTTGGAGGACAGGGCTTAGGCCGCTGGCCAAGTGAGCCTGCTGACACCTTGCCCCTGAACTTGGCAGACGTGTCCGTTCAGAGACACTGGCAGGACAAGAAACCACGAATCTCCCACTACCACTGGAAGACAGAGAACACCACAGGGAAGCAGAATCAATCACCGCTCTGTGGAAGGCAGGGCCTAGGAGTGCTCAAGTCTTTCTGATCCTCTGTCCTGGCTACACATTAGAATCAACGGCGGAGCTTTAAGAAAACACCAGTGCCCAAATAGATCTATACACTGATGTTTACGTCCCAGCCCTCGACATTTCAGTGTAATTGATCTGGGGTGAGGTCTGGCTTGTGTAGCAAAGGAACATGTTATGCACTACTTCTTGAACTTTGATACACATTAGATCACCTGGGGAACTATAAAAAATTCCAATCCCTAAACCACACCAATTAAATCAGAATCTTTAGAGGGGAGACCCAGGCACCAGTGCATTTTTAAGACTCCCTAAGGGATTCAATATGCAGCCAAAATTAAGAACAGGTACTCAGATATAGCCATTTTGTTGTTGTTGTTATTGTTTCAAATCTGGGTGTACAGCAGAATCTCAAGGAAGGTGTGTTAAAGGACAGATTGCTGGACCCCAAATCCAGAGTTTCTGATTCGGTAGCTTTGGGGTGGGACCTGAGAATCTGCATTTCTAACAAGTTCCCAGATGATGCTGATGCAGCTGGTTTGGAGACCACAGTTGAGATTATCCCTCCACAGGTGTGGAGAGAAGAGTTTCCTTCATCAGTTGACACAGCCATAGTGAGACTTGATGTGTGGCCTTTGTCCCTGAAAGTCCATGAAAAAATAGTTATGTCAAAATCAGTCAACTTGATTCATATGGTTTTTTTTTCTTTATTTATTTTGGTAGAAATTAGATCTTATTATGTTGTCCAGGCTGGTCTTGAACTCTTGACCTCAAGTGATCTTCCTGCCTCTGTCTCGCAAAGTGCTGAGATTACAGGTGTGAGCCACCACACCTGGCCCCATCTGATGTTTTAAAGAGGTTTAGGCCGGATGTGATAGCTCAACCTGTAATCCCAGCACTTTGGGAGGCCGAGGGGAGAGGATTGCTTGAGCCCCAGGGTTTGAGACCAACCTTGGCAACTTGGTGAGACCCCTGTCTCTACAATAGATAAAAAAATTAGCCAGGCATAGTGGCATGCATCTGTAGTTCCAGCTACTTGGAAGGCCGAGGCAGAAGGATCGCCTAAGCCCAGCAGGTCGAGGCTGTGGTGGCCATAAGCATGCCACTGCACTCCAGCCTGGGTGACAAGAGTGAGACTCCAACTCAAAAAATAAATAAATAATAACAATATAATATAATATTACATAATATAATACAATATAGAGGTTTAATAGGTGCTGATTTTGTATGTGTGTGTATGTGTGTGTTGGAGTCTTACTCTGTTCCAGGCTGGAGTGCAGTGGCACCATCATGGTTCACCACAGCCTTGACCTCCTGGGTTCAGGTGATCCTTCCACCTCAGCCTCCCAAGTAGCTGGGACCACAAGCATGCACCACCACACCCAGCTAATTTTTTTTCCAGATACAAGGTCTTGCTATGTTATCAAGGCTGGTCTCAAACTCCTGATCTCAAGCAATCCTCCTGCCTCAGCCTCCCAAAGTGCTGGGATTATTACAGACATAAGCCACTCAATCTGGCCAGTAAAGTCTGATTTTAAAAGAGTTTGCCACATCGTGCCTAGGGTCAGAAGCCCAAAATGCTCTCTAAGTTGGTGATCTCCTTCCCACAGTTGAGAAATTCATTTCTGATTTTTGCCAGGTTAATTAGTGTTCTCTTACAGTTGTAACAGAGGTATCTTCTGCGTACTGACCCTTTCTCCTGAGAAGTGCTCTAATTTATGTAGCTCTAATCAGACCACTCCAGTCTTACAAGTCCCTACCTTCCAGTTTAGTTCAGGGGTAGTCACCAGACTCAAGCCAGGCTACCCTGGAGTCATTTAAAAATTTTGGATTAAAATTTAGGAAAGAGAGTCAGTCTCTCTCTTTTCAGTGGTGCAAGCTATGAGTGTGAGACTAGAAATGAAATGATATTTCCTCTCTGTAAACAATTTTAATGAGATGTAATTGACATGCAACAAACAGAACATATTTAAAATATACAATTTGATATGCTTTGACTATTTATACATTCCAGAAGATAGTCAGATTTTATTTAAAAAATCAACCACTAAAAATAAAAAAAGACCCTACTCTATGCTGTCTGTAAGACAGCCATTTCAAATAAGAAGCCACAGATAGATGCAAAGCAAGAGAGTTGAAAAACTATCTCATGCAGACCTGAATTAAAGAAGAGCTGGTGGAATGGCTGTGTTATTAATAAGGTAGTTTTCAGGAGAAGGTATCTTATCAGGAAATAATGGAGATCTTACATGATGATAATGGGGTCAAGTGACCCACAGTCTATAGCAATCTGAAACAGTACAAGTACATGATGACAGAGCTTCATAACACATGAAGCAAAAATTGAAAAACAAAATAGGTCCACAAATATAGTTAGTTTTTGTTGTTGTTGTTGTTTGAGATAAGGTCTCACTCTGTTGCCCAAGCTGGAGCCGCAGCCTGGACCTCCTGAGCTCAAGTGACCCTCCTGCCTCAGCCTCCAGAGTAGCAAGGACTATAGGGATGCACCACCATGCCTGGCTAATTTTTCTATTTTTTTGTAGAGACAGAGGATCTCGGTTTGTTGCCCAGTCTGGTCTTGAACTCCTGGGTTCAAGCAATCCTCCTGATTTGGCATCCCAAAGTGCTGGGATTACAAGCACATGCCACCAAGCCTGACCAATTTTTAAATTTTTTTGTAGAGATGAGGTCTTGCTATGCTGCCAGGCTGGTCTCAAACTCCTGGCCTCAAGCAATCCTCTTTCCTTAGCCTCCCAAAGTGCTGAGATTACAGGCATGAGCCACCATGCCCAGCCTCAATAAACTTACTTTCAGTTTCCAACTGAAGCCTCAGTGTGTGTACAGGGGCTGCTCTGCCTACAGAGTAGCCTTCTTTCAGTTCCTCTCTCTGTCTCTCTCTCTCTCTCTCTCTCTCTCTCTGTCTCTGTCTCTCCCTCTCTCTCTCTCTCTCTCTGTCTCTCTCTCTCTCTCTCTTTTCTTTTTTGATTCAGAGTCTCACTCTGCCTCTCAGGCTGCAGTACAGTGCCACATTCATAGCTACTGCAGCCACGACCTGCTGGGCTCAGGCAATCCTTCCGCCTCAGCCTTCCAAGTAGCTGGAACTACAGACGCATGCCACCACCCCTGGCTAATCTTTTGATTTATTATAGAGATAAGGTCTCACCATGATTCCCAGGCTGTTCTCGAACCCCTGGGTTCAGGCAATCCTCTTGCCTCCACCTCCCAAAGTGCTGGGATTACAGGTGTGAGCCACCTTGCCCAGCCTCTGTTCTTCTTTTAATACACTTACTTTCACTTTACTTTGTAGGCTTACTCTTGAATTCTTTCCTGTGCAAAGCCAAGAACCCACCCAGCCTCTCAGGCTCAGTCCCGACTTTGGAGTCCTCCACCCTGTGTCAGGCCCATTTCTGTATCTCATTCTTCAATAGCTTGTTTCCACTCACTGCTTTCCAGAAATGTTGGGAAGTTTCTTGTTGGGTGATGGTCTACTCTCATTCTAATAGCTTTTCAGAAGAAGAGATGACAAACATGTGCCTGGGCCTCCACCTTCGCTAGTACTTTATAATTTTTCACCTGTATTCAGAAATGAGATTGTTCTATAGTTTTTCTTCTTCCCTTATGTGATCTTTCTTTGGTTTGGGGGTTCAGGGTTATAGCAACAGTTAAGAATGGTTGTCTCACATTCCAGGTTTTTCTATGCTCTGAGGTAGTTTAAATTCATCCAAACACAGGTCCAAGAACATATGGTCTTGCAGTCACCTGGGAATAGAGCTTATTTTATTAATTTTATTTTATTTTTTAATTAATTAATTTTTTTGAGTTGGACTCTCACTCTGTCACCCAGGCTAGAGTGCAATGGCATGCTCACAGCCAATGCAGCCGTGACCTGGTGGGCTCAGGTGATCCTTCCGCCTCAGTCTTCCAAGTAGCTGGAACTACAGGCACGCGCCACCATGCCTGGCTAATTTTTTGATTGATTGTAGAGATGAGGTCTCGCCAAGTTGCCCAGTCTTGTCTTGAACCTGTGGGCTCAGGAAATCCTCTCACCTTGGCTTCCCAAAGTGTGGGATCATAGGCATGAGCCACCGCACCAGGCAAGAATAGAGCTTAAAGTACAGATTTCATTTATCTTTATATAATCACAGGAAAATGATGAAATAATACACACAATATATTTACACATAAATTGATAAAATTTGTCTCAAAGTAATGAGATTAGAGACAAAATGGGGAGACAATTTTATTTTATGCATGCCTACATTGTTATATATATATATTTTTACAACCACTAAAAATAATTTCTAGCCGGGTTCGGCTGCTCAGCCTGTAATCCCGTGATTTGGGAGGCTGAGTGAGTGGATTGCCTGAGCCCGTGGGTTCGAGACCCACCTGGGCAACTTGGCGAGACCTCATCTCTACAATAAAACAAAAAATTAGCCGAGCGTGGTAGTGTGCGCCTGTAGTTCCAGCTACTTGGAAGGCTGAGGCAGAAGGATCACCAGAGCCCAGCAAGTTGAGGTTGCAGTGGCCAGGAGCGTGCCACTGCACTCCAGTCTGGGCGACAGAGTGAGACTCCAACTCAAAAGATAAATAAAAATAAATAAAAAATTTCTGAGTGAAAAAAAAATCTTTGTGAGGAAAATGCATTCCCAGGCCAAATTTTGTAGTTCATTGAGTCTGGGAAGCCAGGAAATCTATACATGTTTTTAAAAAAATGTACCCAGGTAATTCTAATGTGCAGTCAAGTTTAGAAACCACTGGTATAAATATTATAGGAACTATCTTTTCTTTGAGGGTGTGAAAGTATTTGCCAATAAAACCCTACATGCTGGAAGTTTGGCGGGGGTGGGCAGGGCAGATGAAGGGAAGGTCGTTCTTTGACTTCTTTTTACTATTTGTCATGTAGGGAACCAAAATATGCCAACCCAAAAGATGCCACTTTGGCATATACTTATTTTGAGCTAATGGCGTATTTGAGATTCAACGGATACAAAAAGAAGCCTACCAAGCGCTTCCCCTAGCTGATGAAAAATAGGAACTTCTGAAAAGTGAGGACTGCAAATCCCTCTCCCAGGGAAGTGTTATGGCCACAAGGAAGACAGAGTTGGAGCTGGGATGGATCTGCACAAACTTCTTCCTTTGGCTTCTCCCATATCTGAGTCAGGACCCAAAAAAACTGGAACATTTTTTGGAAGGCAGGCCCCTTGTAGTCAGGCTTCCCTCACTAGTTAAGCATCAGTGAATGAGCTAGTGCTGTTGTGAGACGCTGCACTAGACTTCAGTGGATGATTATTATTTTTTGAGACTCTTTCAACACGTTTGCCCCTTTCATTATGGGTGATTTACAAGCACACTTGCCCACACCAAGACGAGTGCTCAGCAGTTTTTGACCAAAAGTGGCATGACCCTGGTGCCCCACCCTCCTTGTTCACCTGATCTCACTCAGACTTTTTTTTGTTTCCTCGCATGAAAAAAGTCCTCCAAGGGAAATGTTTTGCCGATGGGGGAGAGGTGAAACAAAATGGCAGAAGCACTAAAAAGCATCAAAATGGACGAGTTCAAGAACTATTTTGAGCTGTGAGAAAAGCATTTCGATAAGTGCATTGCATCAAACGAAGAGTCCTTTGGAGGTGACTGAAGTTTAAACATGTAAGAATAAACACATAAGTTTTTACAAATAAATTTCATTTTTGGGGTCCCCCTTGTATTTACCATCCCGTAGTTTGCTACCTTTGAGAACCTGAGACCTTCTCCTTCATCTTGTTGCTTCCCTGCACATGTATTGTTCGTTGTTAAGATGCTACATAAGCCCAAGTTCTAACCATCCCTCTGAGTTACTCATCAAGTTCTTTTGCATTTATATGCACTATACATGCTATAAACTCTCTCCGCCAGGCTCAGTGGCTCATGCCTGTAATCCCGGCACTTTGGGGGACTGAGGTGAGAGGATTGCCTGAGCCCAGAAGTTTGAGACCAGCCTGGGCAATAAGGTGAGACCTCGTCTCTACAAAAAATTAAAAACAAAAAACAAACACAGGACAAAAAAAAAAAACCAAACAGAAACAAAACTCTTTCTCTCAGGAATCTGTCTTTTCCAGAGCCCCAGACAGAAACTTAGGAGGGTAGAAGAAAAAGTTTTCTCCTTTCTCCAGTCTAGTTTTTCTGCCTCCTCTTGTGTCAGTTTTGGTACTTTATGCATTTCCCAAGAAAATCATTCATTCTATTAAATTCATTTATGAAAAATTAGATCTGCTAATTTATTTTTATTTTCATTTTTTGAGTTGGGGGTTTCACTCTGTCACACAGGCTGGAGTGCAGTGGCATGATCACAGCTTACCACAGCTTCGACCTCCTGAATTCAGGTGATCCTTCCTCCTTACTTAGCCTCCCAAGCAGCTGGGCACATGCCGCCACACCTGGTTAATTTATTTATTTACTGATTTTTACTTTTAAAAAAAATTTCAGACTGGTGATGTGCCAACATTGTAGCAATGTTTGAGGAAGGCACATCTCACACATGCGTGTGAGTATTCAATCATCACGCTTATGAAATACAAAAGGATCACAGGTAATTTTTTGATTTTTTTGTAGAGAAGAGGTCTCACTGTGTTGCCCAGGCTGAACTTCTGGACGTAAGCAATCCTCCTGCCTCAGCCTCCCAAAGTGCTTGGGATTGCAGGCATGAGACGCTGTGCCTGGCTTTGTATAGTCTTATTTTATTGGCGAAGTTTGCTGTTGATTATCTCCAAGGACACTAATTCACTTCTAAAAACTATTTTAAGTTCTTCTGTTTCCTGAATTATTCTCTTTCCTCCTCCTCTATTTGTTCATCTTGGTTTTTCTCTCCCATGCTGCTGATTTTCCTAAAATGTCTATTGATTGTTTATTTATTTATTTATTTGAGTCAGCGTCTCACTCTATTGCTTAGGCTGGAGTACAGTGCCGTGAGCACAGCTCACAGCAGCCTTGAACTCCTGGGTTCAAGCAATCTTTCCACCTCAGCCTCCTGAGTATAGGCACATGCCACTGTGCCCAGCTAATTTTTTGTCTATTGATTTTTAATTGTCCATTTTTATTTTATAAATGCAAACTAAGCTGATGGCTTACATTCATTTGACTAACCCTTGAAGTTCATTTCCACAACTGGTCTTTCTCCTACTTATTTTATTTATTTAGAGTCTGAGTCTCACTCTGTCACCCAGGCTGGAGTGCAGTGGCATGATTCTGGTTCACTGAGGCCTCAACCTCCTGGTTTCAGGCAATCCTTCAACCTCAGCCTCCCAGGTAGCTGGGACTACAGGCATGCACCACCATGTTTGGTTAATGTGGTTTGATTTTTTATAGAAACGAGGTCTCGCTATGTTGCCCAGCCTGGTCAAGAACCGCGGGGCTCAAGCAATCCTCCTGCCTTGGCTTCCCAAAGTGCTGAAATCACAGGCATGAGCACCACAGCCAGCCTGGCCTCTCTCCTTAATTGCGAGATTGATGGAAGGCTCTTGGTGTGCTAAGGTCAGGAACAGTCAGATAAGCTCCCACAGTTACTAAAAGTGGAAGCTTTTGCTCTATAAGTTAGCACTTTATTTCAGCCATGGATGGGCTGCCTTTCTGTTTTTCCTTCCTTTCCTCTCCTTATGTTTTGAATGTACAGAATTGTCTTGGGCCTAATTTGATTCTCTGGTCTTAAGACCTATGAGTCCCTGTTAGGCCAGTTCTCTAATTTTAACAAAGAGTGGTAATCATGGCTTTGTCCTGGAGTCAAACGCTTTAGTCAGCCACTCTCTATGGAGAGACTTGATGACTGGCTCAGTAGTTCCAGGGCAGTCCTTTAATTTCTGACTCCAAGTTCCACTTCTGCTTCCTGCCTTTGCTGACTCCTTGAAGCTGTTTGAGAAAAAATGTCTCTAACTTATGTTTCAAATCTCTGCTATATCCTTTTAGGATGTGAATTTCTTTGCTTTGCTTTGTTAATTGCATACTGTCTTGTTAATTGATTTTGCTTTTTTGGACCTCAGGTGCATTAGACTGACTTAATCTTCGATTCATAGTAACCCATTTTCATCAGTCTACAATGTTCCTCCATTATTATTACACTACTACAACGATTACTATTATGGTTATTTGTTTTGGTCCTTGCGCATGACATGGACTCTCCCTTTTGACCAAAACTTTAGTTGGACTCCTCCAAGTCCTCTGCTTAGCTGGCCTTACCTTGGACTTTCTCTCTGTCCTTGTAGAATCCAGTTTGAACAAGAGTCAGTTTAGTGAAAATCCCCCATCCTTGGGATCTGATCACCCTGGCCTGCCTTCAGCAAGAATTCTACAGAGTCAGCCTAGGAAGAATCCCCATCACCCCTGAAGTTTCTCTTGGTAATATTCCATTGACTGAACCCCCACCCTGTTCCCTGGTTATAAATTCCCACTTGTCCTTGTTGAAGTCAAAGTTGGGTCCAATCTTTCTCTCCCCCCCCATCACAAGACCCCATTGTGTGGTCCCTTTAGCTAATATCATAGCACCCTTTGAATAGAAATAGAATCTTCGTTACCAACTTTAACAATTGTCATGAGCCAGGGGTGGTGGCTCGTGTCTGTAATGCCAGCACTTTGAGAGGTGAAAGGATTGCCTGAGCCCAGGGGTTCAAGACCAGCCTGGGCAACTTGGTGAGACCTCATCACTACGATTAATAAAAAAATAAAGTTGGGTGTGATGGCTCACCCTATAATCCCAGCACTTTGGCAGGTTGAGGCTAGAGGATTGCCTGAGCCCGAGGGTTTGAGACTAGACTGGGCAGCTTGGTGAGACCTCGTCTCTACAATAAATCACAAAAATTAGCCAGGCGTGGTGGCGTGCATCTGTAGTTCCAGATACTTGGAAGACTGAGGAGGAAGTATTGCCTAAGCCCAGCAGGTTGAGGCTGAAGCACCTCAAGCAGGTTGAGGCGGAAGCACCAATCAGAGAGACACCACGATGTGGAATTGAAAAT
>CAUYQG010157078.1:0-19272 GCA_963574415.1 Tarsius wallacei | reverse complement strand
ATCCTTTCACTTCAGACTCCTGAGTAGCTGGGACTACAGGTACACCACTGTGCTCAGCTAATTTTTTTATTCTTTTGTAGAGACAGGGTCTTGGTATGTTGCCTGGACTGGTCTCAAACTTCTTCTTCTTTTTTTTTTTTTGAGTTGGAGTCTCACTCTGTCGCCCAGACTGGAGTGCAGTGGCACACTCCCAGCCACCGCAGCCTCGACCTGCTTGGCTCCGGTGATCCTTCTGCCTCAGCCTTCCAAGTAGATGGAACTACAGGCACTCGCCACCACGCCCAGCTAGTTTTTGGTTTATTGTAGAGATGAGGTCTCGCCAAGTTGCCCAGGCAGGTCTCGAACCCGCAGGCGCAGGCAATTCATTCACCTCGGCCTCCCAAAGTGCTGGGATTACAGACTGAGCCACTGAGCCCAGACTTCAAACTTCTGACCTCAAGTGATCCTCCTGCTTTCGCCTCCCAAAGCACTGGGGTTACACATGTGAGCCACCATGCCTGGCCAAGTCCCTGTCTGTTAAAAAAAAATTTTTTTTTAACAGATTTTAAATAGGATTTAACTATCCTGTGACAACAACAACAATGACAATACAGTCACAGCAACAAACTAACACTTAGATAGCTCTATGCATTTCACAATGAAAGGATCCAAAATGCACCACAGGAGCATAAAGATCACTCCAAGCTAAAAACATTTGAAGAAGCGGCAACCACAAAAAAGAAACCTTGTTGAGACTTCATTTTGCTGACTTAAGTAAGATCTTTCAGAAAATATAGCTGCCATAAATTCCTTCTCCAAGAGGTCTGCAGTCAGAAGGGAGACTAGCATTAGCACTGGGATGAGCAATGACTTAAGCAAACTATCTGTATCCGTCATGCCTTCCATTTGTTCTTCCATAGAAGTCCTTTCTCTCTCCCCAGCCTCCCTCCCACTTTCTCTCATGTGTAGTAAGTCCCCTACATACAAACCTTCAAGTTGTGAACTTAAAAAGCTGCAAACAGGTAAGTTAGTTTATGTGTCTGGCATACATTGTCGTATGTGTGCATCCTCTAGAAGTGGTTGTGCCTTTGTGTACTTTATTGTACAGTGCTGTATAGAGTATAGCAGTACAGTGTTTTTGTTTGTTTGAGTTGGAGTCTCATCCATCACTGGAGCTGGAGTGTAGTGGCATGCTCACAGCCACCCCAGCATCGACCTGCTGGGCTCTGGTGATCCTTCCATCTCAGCCTTCCAAGTAGCCAGAACTACAGGCACGTGCTACCACGCCCGGCAAATTTTTGATGTATTGTAGAGATGCGATCTTGCCAAGTTGCTTTGGGAGGCTAAAGCAGGAGGATAGCTTCAGGCCAGAAGTTTGAAACCAGTCCAGGCAAGACCAGGATATGTCTCTACAAACAATTAAAAAATTAGCTGAGCACAGTGGTATGCCTGTAGTCCCAGCTACTCAGGAGTCTGAGGTGAAAGGATTGCTTGAACCTAGGAGTTTGAGGCTGCAGTGAGCTATGATCACTGCAGGACACTTCAACCCGGGTGACAGAGTGAGACCTTGTCTCTAAAAGAAAAAAGAGGGAGACAGGGTCTCAAACCCGCGGTCTCAGGCAATCTACTCACCTCAGCCTCCCAAAGTGCTGGGATTACAGGCTGAGTCACCGAGCCCGGCCTGTACAGTATTTTTATTTCAGGCTGTCCAGAAGAAAGTGTCCAAGCAGCGGTGATGTAGCCAGCACAGTACTGTAAGATTTAAAATGCTTTATTTTTGTTTGTTTTTTATGTATTATTTGTGCGAAAAGTATTATAAACCTATTACAGTACAGTACTGAATAGCCAATTATGTTAGTTGTGTACCTAGGCTAACTTTGTTGGACTTATGAACACATTGGACTTACGAACGCACTCTTAGAATGGAACTTGTTTGTATGTAGGCTGGAGAAGACATTTCATCTAAAGGCTCCCATGCACAAGAATATACTTTGTCTTCTCTCTGTTACTCTGTCTCTGGTCGGTTACATTTGCAGGTCCCTAATCACTGAACCTAAGCTGGAGGAGGAAAAGCATTGCCTCCCAACAATATCATCTCACTCAAGCCTCACACCAACCCGATTGTACTGTCATTTTCCAGGTAGGGAAACTGAGTCTTTGAGAAGTTAAGAAGCTTTCCCAAGTTCACACAGTAGTTAAATGGTAGTGATGGGTCTGAATGCCATTACTTGGAATAGGAGCAACACAGCCAATTATCCTGACATGCTAAATACACAGTGTCCTGGAACAGCTGGGAAATGGATTCTATTCCCCGCTTTACCCTTCATGCTTAAAGGCAGAGCTGCAGCATGAGTTGGAGGCAGCAGCCTGGCTCAAGACAACTCAACAGAAGGAGATTTCAGAGGGACCTCATCTAAGTTAAGAGCCAAGAGGACATTGCGTAGTGTTAGTATCCGTGGTCAGACAGCAAGGAGAGAAGGAAGAGGGAAGAAAAGACGGTCACGCACATAAGTATGGCCCTGCACCAGCTCAGGGGTCCAGAGTTCCTCCGAGAGAGTGTTCTTGGGTCAGTGGTCTAACTTTGTTCACATCGTGACACCCAGCACAAACACCTCTTTGATCTCTCTCCCGGGAAACTCATTGGAAGAGACGCAAGTGACAGACACATTATTTTCAAGAATCATGAATCTGCTCACATTTATCTAATAAGAGTTATGATTGCTACTGCCCTGGTACGGCGGCTCATACCTGTAAGCCCAGCACTTTGGGAGGTCAAAGTGGGTGGATTGCTTGAGCCTAGGAGTTTGAGACCAGCCTGGGCAACATAGAGAGACCTCGTTTCTACAAAAAAATAAAAAAATTAGCTGGGTATGGTGGTGCATGCCTGTAGTCCCAACTACTCAGGAGGCTGAGGAGGAAGGAACACCTGAGCCCAGGAGGCTGAGGCTGTGGTGAGCCTTAACTGTGCTACTGTGCTCCAGCCTGAGTGACAAAAATAAAAATAAAAAATAAAAGAATAATGGTTGCTACTAATAAAAACTCTCCAACTTTGTCATTAGTGATGTGTGACAACTACTTGGATTACAGAAAACCAGTCGCTTGGTCTACCAGGAAAGTGTCCCTTTGCCCTGTGGTCCATCTGATTTCAAAGAGAATGAATGGCCACAGAGGAGGGGCCATCACTGCCTCTTCGCCCAGACCTCAGGTCTGACTCCTGGACATCTTCTCTTATCTCTTGTTCCTTTCCTCCTTGGCACGCAAAGACAAGCACCAGCATCTAGAAACGCCACTATGCAGAGAGCTAACACTTCCTTTGCTAGTCATTTTTTTCTTGCTTTCATTTTATTTATTTATTTTAGAGACGAGATCTTGCTATGTTGCCCAGGTTGGTCTTGAACTCCTGGGCTCAAGCGATCCTCCGGCTTTGGCCTCCTAATATGCTGGGATTACAGGCATGAGCCACCATGCCCAGCCTTCTTTGCTAAGTCTTGAATACAGAGGAAAAATTACAGTCAACAAAAGAAAGTGATCAAGCTACTGATGCATGCCTGAGAAAGGAAGATCAGATTTCAATAATAAAGAGGAAATCTTGGGAAAGTCTTAAATTGAGCAATGGCTTTCATGGCCCCAAGGGCTGCCTCTGCGGAGGCAGTTAATCAACCTGAACAATCAAATCAATATCTGTGACCTTTCTCTTCAGTTGTCTTTCTCCCGCTGTCTCTCCTCTTGTGGTCAAAAGCAAGAAGGCATAATCATTTCCTTTAGAAAAGAAACACCAGTATAAGCAAGTTTATAAATGATGTGTTACTAAAATGAAATTCTCTAAGGAAATTATGGTTTAGATACCATAATTATAAGGCTTGTTTGGGGTAATATTTATAGGTTATGATATCTTCACATGTATCAGTCTATCTGACCTATTATCATTTCCAGTCATTGTCTCATAGAGAATGTGGACTATATCACTTCTGATAGAAGGAAAGTGTTAGGCCGGGTACAGTGGCTTATGTCTGTAATCTCAGCACTCAGGGAGGCCGAGGTGAGAGGACTGCTTGAGCCCAGGAGTTGAAGACCAGGCTGGGCAACATAATGATATCTCGTCTCCCACAAAATATAAAAATATTAGCCAGGTGTGGGGGCGCTGCCTGTAGTCCCAGCTACTTGGGAGGAATCCCCGGAGCCCAGAAGGTTGAGGCTATGGTTGAACCATGATCATACCACTGCATTCCAGCCTGGGTGACAGAGTGAGAGAGATCCCCCGCCCCTGAAAAAAGGAAGTGTTCATGTTTCTATCCTGGGTTGAGGTGGGGGAGGGTAAGTGAGCTGATTTAATTTGCACACGTCAGTTCACTGAGCAAAATATCTTGTGTCCTCCAGAACGTTATAGAGCATATTACGTCTTTATTGACATATTCTGAAATTAAACTCAACATACTCAGAACTCAGGTGACTTTCGAAAGATCTTTGATATCCTTGAAAACCAAAATAGATTCTGGTAGGTAGTTGTTCCTCAGACCCATCAAGAATTCATTGTGCCGGCAGGGAGGCCCCACTGCTTGCCTTCTCAAGTTTCTCTCCAGTTTCAGAGACAATAAACAATCCCTCCCTGAAGAGTGGTGAGAATGAGTTTGCCTCTCAAGTTAAAAGGAGGTGGGAAGTGTGAGGTGAGGCCAGGGAGCACGATGGCAAAGTCAGTGGCCGAACTTGAAACTCATCCAGCAGATATGTGTCAACGTTGACTGTAGTTAAAAGAAAAATCTCAGACCTGTAAGTCCTCAAATTTCAGGAAAAGTAAAGCAGGTCCCTATTCGCCTTCAGCCATCCACTGTTTTAATAGCAGCATGAAGTTTTCTTATGACTAACCCTTTCTTAGCCATGAAAAACCATGGCTGAGTGAATAATTATCTACATAAACAGGGCTGGTCATAGCTGTGATTTTTCCAGGTGCCTTCCTCTAGCAAGCCCTCCTTGCACTTCTGTCAGAGGTGAATTCTCGTAGCACTTGGGCTTGCCTCTAAGTATTTGCTAAATCATATAGAGATTTTCTGCTTATGGGGCCATTCTGGGGGAGAGTCTCACTCTATTGGCAGTGCAATGGGAGAAAAACAGAGGCAGAGACTAGAGAGATAAAGCTCTCACGACAGTAAAATGATGAGGGTGCAAACAGAGGCAGCAATTGTGATAGGTTGGACTAGGAAAGCTTTCGGGGCTGTAGCAGTGTCTAAGCTCCTGGATGCCCTCAGCAGCTGGGGCAGAACCAGCGTGCAAGCAAGCTTCTCAGCTATAGGAAACATCTCACCTACCTGTGAGGCTCTTATCAGATACACCTGCAGCATGGCAGTCCTTCTATCCAGAATGCTTGCTATGACAAGACAGGGACTAGCTTAGAGACCCCCCCAGCATGCACATTAATAGCCAAAGTTGACCTAAGATGACCGTAAATCTTGGATGGATTCATATTATTAACATAAAATTACCCTAAAAGAGCCTCTCACTCCCATGATACATCTGACGCCACGACAGTGCCGGTATGACCCTAGGAGGCCTAAAGCTCCCTTGCCCGATGTGAGGGAGGCTAACAGAGGCCCAGCCCCAAGACCACCCATCTCTAGGAAAAGCCCACCCCAAAACCCGCTCCTCAGTACCCCAGGGATAAAAGCTACAGCTCAACAATAGTTAGGGACAGAGCAGGAGGTTTCCGCAGGCCATTTCGGCCCGCTTTCCTCTCCAAGAGTGTGCTCTTTGCTTAATAAAGCATCTTGCTTATCTCACTCCTCTGAGCATCTACTTGCGAATTCATTCCAAACACGAACACAAGAACCTGTTGTCGACCCTCTCACACTGGGAGGAACACCCCTTCTCCCGATAACAGTAGTATATATAGAGAGGAGATGACCAGCCAACTCAGTGGAAATTTCAGACGGGAAATCCACAGAGTTTGGTTATTGACAGTATGAGCAGACATGAGGGATACAAAGGGGTGAGTTTACATGACAGGTGGATGGTAGTTAGTGCCACACACGGAGCCAGGGATTATAGAGAACATGGGACTGTAAGGGGTGAGACAAGAAGACCGTGAGTTCATTGTTGGTCATGCTGTGCGAGGCTCTGGGTGACTTGGACGGATACAGGAAGTAAGTCATTGGGTGTAAGGCTGGAACTCAAAGAGAGGTTAGGCCTAGATTTGGGTTTTCTGGTGATCATGGAGGGACTCAAGGAGTGTAGGTGGCAGACAGCATTCTGTTCCTTCACTTCCAACCTGATGCAGTGTCCACAAGGGCCGTGCTCCCCCGGGCTGCTCACTCCCAATGCCTGAGCATGGGCCATGCCCCGAAGGATTTCTCTACCAGGGTTTCTTCCTGCTCACCCCGTCTCTCTTTCTTCTTGCTCTCCTTTCACAAATGTCTGATTGGCACAATGGTCTGAAGGCTGTCCCTCTGTCCTTCCTCCCTTCCAGACATTTCTCCCAATAGGTGTCCCTTGTACACCTCATTCTGTTTTGGTGTCCGCTTCTTGGAGACAGTGAACTGACAGGAGTCATTGATAGACAGGTAGGCAATAATTAAAAGAATGGGAGCAAATTGGAGACAATACAGAATAAGAATAGAAAAAGATTGAAAGGTTGACATTGATAAGGCCAGGTGTGGTGGCTGATGCCTGTAATTCCAGCACTTTGGGAGGCTGAGGCAAGAAGGCTGCTTGAGCCCAGGAGTTCAAGACCAGCCTGAGTAACATAGGAGGATCTCAACTCTACAAAAGAAATAACAAAATTAGCCGGGAGTGGTGGTGCATGCCTGTAGTCTCAGCTACTCAGGAGGCTGAAGCAGAAGTCTTGCTTGAGCCCAGGAGGTCGAGGCAGTGGTGAGCCATGATCATGCCACGGCACCGCGGCTGAGTGACAGAGTGAGACCTCGACTCAAAAAAGGTGTGTGTGTGTGGGGGGGGGGATTGATAGCACTCAAAGGTTTGTTGTGTAGATTAAAATGATAACATATGTAAAATGCTTAGAAAACTACCTGCACACATTGAGGTCTGAGTAAGATTTGCTTATTTTTTAATTTAATTTAATTTTATTCTATTTCATTTTATTTTATTGAGTTGGAGTCTCACTCTGTCACTCAGACTCCCAGTGGCCGGGAGCAGGCCACTGGGCTCCAGCGATCCTTCCACCTCAGCCTTCCAAGTAGCTGGAACTACAAGCACGTGCTACCACGCACGGCTGATTTTTGATTTATTGTAGAGATGAGGTCTTGCCAAGTTGCCCAGGCGGGTCTCGAACCCACAGGCTCAGGCAATCTACTCACCTCGGCCTCCCAAAGCACTGGGATTACAGGCTGAGCCACCGAGCCCGGCCCAAGATTTGTTTATTATCACCAGGTGTAATGGATGAGAATCAGGAGGGACCAGGGAAGGAGGATGGGGACCCAAGTAGCAGGATCACAAAGACAAGGAAGTAAAAGTTTCTAAAAGAAAACAGTCTCAAAAGTCATAAAGAGAAGAATAAGG
Organism: Tarsius wallacei; assembly: GCA_963574415.1. Lineage (NCBI taxonomy): Eukaryota > Metazoa > Chordata > Mammalia > Primates > Tarsiidae > Tarsius > Tarsius wallacei. The sequence continues at coordinate 11,787 of CAUYQG010157078.1, read as the reverse complement.
TGGAATAACATCCAGTAGGCTTGGAAAGGAACGATGATTTTGGCAAAAGCGTCTCAGTGGCATGAGGAAGCTGGAAGCCAGAGGACAGTGGCTGGAGGAGGGAATGGTGGGTGAGAGAGTGGGAGGGAACACAGCTCCCACTCTTTTCAGAAGCCTGGCTCAGATGTAAACAGGAACAGAGGGTTGTGGCCAGCCGAGGAGAAAAGTCAAGCTTCTTTGTATGTAGAAAAGGACGTACCCCAAGACAGAAAGAGAATGGCATCTCGAATGGCAGGCAGTTCTCAGGAGTGGACTCCCAAGTACAGAAGGAGGAGTTGATCTAACCAGCAGGAAGGATGGATGATGTTCTGGGACAAAATGCTTAAGCGTGAAGACAGACTGAGAAATCAGGAGACAGGAACTTGAAGGCGTTTCTGTGATGACTTCTATTTTTTTGTCACACCTGTAATCCCAGCACTTTGGGAGGCTGAGACGTGAGGATTGCTTCAGCCCAGGAGTTCAATTCTAGCCTGGGCAACATAGCAAGACCTCGTCTCTACAAAAAATAAAATAAAATAATTAGCCGGGCGTGGTGGCATGCGCCTGTAGTCCTAGCTACTCGGGAGGCTGAGGCGGAAGGATCGATAGAGCCCTGGAGATGGAGGCTTCTGGAGTTGGAGACTCCTGATAGTGCCACTGCACTCCAGCCTGGGTGACAAAGTGAGACTCCGACTCAAAAAAAAAAAAAAATAGAAGACTTCAAGGTTGCCTCTGTTAAAGGTGAAAGGGGCTGAAATGGGAAGAGACCTGGAAAAAGTGGGGGGAAATACATTTATTGATATGTGAGGTCCTTCTCCCTAGCAGCAAAGGAAAACCATGTCGACCTATTGGGTCCCCTACGGGGGCCTTCGGTCGAGAACTTCCACATGACTACTGACCTTAATGTCCACCGCCACCCTGTGATGTAGGTATCATTAGTCCCATTTCACAGACGAAAAGCTGAGGCACAAAGAGATGGAATCATTGGTCTAAGACGTACAAGGCGTAGCAGAGTGCTCAATATATACTGAATGAATGGACTCCACAGACCAGCTCTCCAATTGGTTGACTACTTGGATGGTGTTCTTTCCAAGGGTCTTTTTGCTACGGAGAGTACTCTTATGGAGTTAAGTCTTAGATCAGCCAAAACCTCCACAAATGTCACAGTCATGAAAAACACAAACAGTGGCTGGACAAGGAAATGCCTTTGCTACTTTGTTTACCCCAAACAGAAAAGCTACTTAAAAGATTAGGACTGATTGGGAAATGTAATTTGGTGGCACAAAAGCACTTGAAGCTCTGGTCTCTAACAATTCCAGCAAGGACCTCCCTGGGCGTCAGAATGGATGTGTGGATTGTTTTAGTTTTGCTGCTAATAATATCTGACTGCCACAACATTTCAGTGGGGGATTTAGAATACGCTTTCCAAGTCTACAACGGAAGGCAGCAGCCAGTGTCAGTGTGAGCGTGTTGGCATTCGCCAGTTCATCTGACTGAATGAAAAATAACCGAATGTGTCTTCAAGAGCACCGTGTATTTTTGAAGGCAGAATCGAATTTGTGTTCTTGTAATATAGCAGTCAAAAAGAGAAGGGTACAAATAATAAAGTTTAAAGTAATGAATGAATAGGGCATAGATACCAAGTTCCTTGTGGGCAGGGATTGGGTCTTATTTATGTTTCCAATATTCCTATCAGAGGATGAACCGAATGTTTGGCACACAATGTGTACTAAAGAAATTCGTGCTGAGTTAAGTTGAACTGTGTCCACATTGCAGACAGCAGCGTGGTCAGAAATTGGTAAACCTTTTAAACCTGCTTCATTTTTCTTCTGGAGCAGAGTGCAGAGCCGTCACACAAAGATGCTGTGTGCACGAACACTCTAATTCATTATTGAGATGCAGAATGAATTATTAATTTCCGAGAATAATCCACAGCCAGGGCTGTCTGTCACTGCAGCCCAGCTGGATGAGAAATAGCATCTAATCTTCCTAAATTGTATCCCTTTTTTCCTTTCTTCAAGTCTTTGTGTTTGCAGCTCTTTGGGGCTGTGATTCTGATTCTCATTCTATTCCTGATTTACTGTCCGACCTCCAAATGAGTCACTTAATCTCAGTTAATAGCTTAAATTCCCCCTTCACTGAGAGCCAAAGGGGCTTTGGCTATATAGTTAGCAAATAGCAAACCTCAAAAACAGGATGTGCCGCTCGGTGCCATCTATCATCTCTGAGACTGGTGGAAATTAATCAAGAATACATTGCCCCCTGCGAACTCCCTCAATTCCTTCCAAATTAGCCCTGGGGGTTGCCCAGTCACCATACAGTGGGTAAGGGGGAACGATGAGGCAGCTGGGGACAGGTGCCCCAAACCCAAAGGGGAACATACCCTGGCAACAGGGCAGAAAGGAGAAAGCTCAGTTCTCTGGACAGAGTGGCTGTGGTTTGTTCACCAACTTGCCCCCTTGGGAAGAGTAACCACACCTCTGCTTTAAAAAAAAAAAAAAAAAGGAAATGTCTGCTGGGTGTGACGGTTCATGCCTGTAATCCTAGCACTTTGGGAGGCGGAGGCGAGAGGGTCGCCTGAGCCCAGGGGTTTGAGATCACCCTGGACAACCTGTCGAGACCTAGTCTCACAATAAAAATAAATAAATAAAAACGTAACCAGGCATGGTGGTGTGTGCCTATGGTTTCAGCTACTTGGAAGCCTGAGGCGGAAGGATTGCCTGAGCCCAGCTGGTGGAGGCTGCGGTGGCTGTGATCGTGCCACTGGACTGCAGCCTGGGTGACAGAATGAGACTCTGACTCAAAAAGCCAAACAAAAAGTCAATGTCAAAGGCAGCCGTGCACCCCAACCCTCAATATTTAAAGCTAAGTGAAATAAGATGCAAGTCTGTAGAATAAATCGATATGAAGCAATTACTCACATTTTTCTAGGGGTTGCCACTTGCTTTCTTTAAATAGAATGCATCTCCAGAGCCTTTCCATAAGCAAACTTGAAAGATTAGATTTGCATACTGTATTTGAGTAGCAACCTGAAAGAAAGAGGAATGCACAGCTTGTCTAGAGAGTGGTGGGTTCCGGAGGCTCCCACAGAAGAGAGGCTGGGGCTTCCTCAGCTGGACTCCAGACCCCCTCTCTGCTGCCTGAGCCTGCCTATCCCAGAGAAAAAACAGATCCACGGAGGTGAAAGCCCAGGTCCCCCTGGGAAAGATCTAGAAGGGCTCTGGGTGGATGACTCACCTCTGCTACAGCAGAGGATGTGATCAATTACAGGGGCTCCGGTCACAGCCTCCAAGCGGCCCGGCCAATCAGAAACCTGCATTGCCCGCCTTGTGTCTAGAGCAGAGGCCATGCTGAATGAGAGCATGGGACCTTGGATTGATCGCCTTCTGCTCTGTTGCAAGCCCGCACGCCTGCTTCTGTGGGAGTGTGTTTGAGTCCCCACTACCTTGCTCCTCGGCTCAGAGCACCATTTGTGCACTTACTGGGCAGCAGGACTAATGAATGGAGACTTCCATCCCATATGAAAAGCTCCGAGCTCCGCTTGCAAGGACTGTAAATCTTCTACCCCACATTCCTAAGTGACTGATGAGGCAGGTTCTCAACACAGCAGAGTGCTCCAGGAATCTTTACGACAACAGAGGCTTATGAATTTATTTTCTTGTGACAGTGTTTACAAGCTTCATGATTCATGGTAGAATTCAGTGAATATTCAGTATGATAAAACACTAAAATTGGAAGTAATGATTTGTACACGGATAGAATAGAAGTGGCTATTTCTCAATGTTTAGAGGGAAAAAATGGAACCATTAGGGAGTCTATTAGGAAACAATATACGATTTCAATCCCTCCAGTCGGTAACAGAATATTCCAGTTGAATCGTACCCAGCATTGGGGTCACAGAGGATGTCCTCAGGGGTCCCCCGCCATTCGTACATATCCTGTAAGTAGCGATCTGATTGAGATTTTAAATTTAATTAATTAAATTTAATTAATTAATCGATTAATTATTTTGAGTAAGGGTCTCACTGTCACCCAGGCTGCAGTGCAGTGTCATGATCACGGTTCACTGCAGCTGCGATCTCCTGGGCTCAGGCGATCCTTCTGCCTCAGCCTCCCAAGCAGCTGGGACTACCCAGCTTAATTGTTTGGATTTTTTTGTAGAGATGAAGTCTCCCAGAGTGCTGGGATTACAGGCGTGAGCCACCACGCTTGGCAGATTGAGATTTTTATTCCGTTCATTTGTCGAGGTCTATAAGAAGTTGGTCTTCTTGGCTTCAGGCACAGGGCAATGAACGGTGTCTCCAAATCCCTGTCTGAGGGAAACTGAGGTCAGATGGCAATTCAGTCATTTCCTTCTCAGTCTGCTTTTCATATTGCAGTTGACTAAGGGAAGCAAAGGAAGAGTGCCAATTATCTCCTGTCATACCAAAGCCGTGAGATGACCAATCAGGGATTTGAAATGGACAACACCTCTTATTTTATGGGTTACTGTGATGGAATGCCCCTCAGATCTTGATTTGCTTTTATGTTTCATGTGTAAGGGTGCTTTGCAATGGAGAATGTTCTTTTTGTCTGGCGTGCGCCCGCTGGCCTTTTTTTTGGCAATGGTATCTGGATTTTCTTTTGAGGAGCCACCTCTTATTCACCTTGCAGGTGGAGGTGCTGCATGTGGGTCACCACATCCAGACGTGGGCACGCGGCCTAGTCCTGGCCAATCAGAACGCAGCATCTCTGGCCTGATAATTGGCTCAAGGACAAGCCTGAAATTTGTTTAAAAGGGACAGCTCAGAATATTTTCTGAACGACTGGACAAGAAATCCTCTCTTTGGGGGTTTCTAACTGGTGGGATGCCCTGAGGCAGCAACATTATCTTAGAAGAAAGCAGGGCCACTGGAAAGAGAAATATAGTATCATCTGTGTGCCTTAACACATTTTTCTTTTTGCTTAAGCCTATCTGAGTTTGGTTTCTACTTGAAATCGAAAGTGTTCTGACTAATGCATTCTATATTTGGTGTGTTTTTCTACCCCAATTATTTATTTTTAAAATTTTCAAGCCCAAGGAAAAGTAGAACGAAAGGTAAAATGAACATCTGTGTACTCGCATAAATTGACCAATTGTTGACAATTTAACAAATTAACCTTATCTCTACTTACCTACCTATTTATATCTATCTATCTAGCTAGGTACCTATCTTCTATCTACTTATTATCTATATTTATGATCTATAATCTATTATCTGTTTATCAATCATCTATCCATTCTATCTACCTATCATTTATATATATATCTATCATCTATCTATCTGTCAATCATCTATCTATCTTTCACCTCTCTATCTATCCATCCATCATCTATCCATCTTCATGTTTTGCTTTGCTACTATGTAATACCAACAATATTATCACACTTAAGAAAATTAAGATCAATTCAATAATATCTAATAGGTGGCCCATATTTAAATTTTCTCAGTTGTCCTCATAATGTCTTTTCTGTCTTTCTTTTTTAAATATTAATAAAGATGGGGGTCTCACTATGTTGCCCAGGTTGGTCTTGAGCTTCTGGTCTCAAGCAATCCTCCCTCCTCAGCCTCTCGAGTTGTTGGTACTACAGGCATATGCTACTGAATCTAGTAAAAATGTCTTTTTATTTATTTACTTTTTTACATAGGAGTCTAGCAAGTTTTATGCGCTGCATTTGGTTGTTTCTGTCTCTTTTAATTTTGAACGATACCTTCAATTTTTATTTTTTTAAATAACATTCCCTTTTATTTTTTCGATCCCAGGCCAGGGGTCTTGTAACATAATGATTTACCATTGTTATATAAAATGCAATTATATAATCAGTTAAATAAAATTTAAAATAATGTATAGTTATTACATAATAAGTGATGTTTCAATTATGTTCCATAATTTATTCAGCCAGTCTAAGGATAGACATTTAGGTTGTTTGTACTTTTCTTTTTTTTTTCTTTTTTTTTTGAGTAGGGGGAATCTCACTCTGTCACCCAAGCTGGACTACAACGACATGATCATGGCTCACTGCAGCCTCAAACTCCTGGGATCAAGTGATCCTCCCTTCTCAGCCTCCTGAGTAACTGGGACACAGGTACATGACACCATACCCAGCAAATTTTTAAATTTTTTTCGGGATGAGGTCTCACTATGTTGCTCAGGTTGGCCTCAAATTTTTAAATTTTTAAATTTTTTTAGAGATGAGATTTCACTATGTTGCTCAGGTTGGCCTCAATCTTCTGGGCTCAAGTAATCCTCCCACCCTGGCCTCCCAAAATGTTGGGATTACAGGCATGAGCCATCACACCCAGACTATGTTTTTCTTAATTTTTCTTTCATAAAATTACCACAATAAAAAATCTTGGATGTATGTGATTTCATATATTTGGAGGTCTATATTCCGGGTAAATTCCTAGGAGTGGAAGTACTGGGTCAAGAGGTCAATGTATATGTAGCTTTATTAGATGTTGCCAAGTTCCCTTCTAGAAGGTTGGTAAAGTGTTTTGACATGCGGTATCCTTCCTTGTCTTTAAAACATTTTGCCCTTCGTTAGTATTTTGTATAGTTATTTATTTATTTATTTTTAGTTGGAGGGGTCTCACTCTGTTACCCAGGCTGGAGTGCAGATCACAATCACAGCTCACTGCAACCTCAAACTCCTGGGCTTAAGTGATCCTCCCGCCTCAGCCTCCCAAGTAGCTGGGACGACCGGCTCGTGCTCCCAAGTACAGAGTTTTGATTGTCTTTAAGGCACTATTTTCATTTACCTTTTTCTGCTTCGCAGCACCTAACGTAGTGTGTTGTTCATAAAAGGTGCTCAGTAGTTACTGAATGTGTGAGTAACTGAATGATCAATGAATGAATGGGTTATGCTTTTCCACAAGATCAGCATTGCTCACTCACTTGACAGGAAACTGGGACCCAACCAAGGTAAGAAGATCTTTCAAGGCCACTCTGCAAGTCGGCATAGAGGACATGAAGGATGGATAAATATGTAGGTGAGCAAGAAGAGGTGGGAGGTTAACCTTGAACTTTTGAAATACACCCAAAGCCCATCTAATGAGCACATGCAATGTACCAGGCGAGGCAGAAGCAAAGAGTATACAGATGATGTTAGGAGCTCAGGGAGTTTACAATCTACTTGTGTCCGGAGGGATACACACACACACACACACACACACACACACACACACTCAGTAACAAGAAAGGGAAGTCGTAATAAGTATCAAATGGATGGAGTAGGAGTGTCGATGCTATAGACGTTACTAGGAGGAAAAATAAGCACAGCATTTGGGGCAGGGGAGCGGGGACACGGTGGACAGATTTTATTGTGGTCTTGAGACCTGATGGGGAGGAGGCAGGATCCAAATCAAAAGAGAGTCTGAGGAGCAAACACGGGGATGTAGGACACATTCAAGGCTGGCTGGAGCAGGGAAGCTGTCCAGGAGAGCAGTGGGTATGGGAACTCACCCGTTAAGGCCAAACTGGGGGGAGCCATGAATGTACTGCCCAGAAACATGGTAGATCATGGAAGCTATCATTTCAGTGATCACTGAAGTTGCATGCTTTTTCATGACCCTCTTCTTTTTGGAGAGTCCTTTCCTACCTCACAGGGTCCTGGTGAGTCCATGAAAACCACCCTCCCCACACCACAGGGTTGAGCGTCACTGCTAACAGTTATTTTAATCTTTCTATCTATCTATCTATCTATCTATCAAGTCAGGCTCTCACTGTGTCCCCCAGGCTGGAGTGCAGTGGCAAAATCACAGTTCACCACAGTCTCCACCTCCTGGGCTCAAGAGATCCTTCTGCCTTATTCTCCTAAACAGCTGGGACTACAGGTGCACGCCACCACACCAGGTTCACTTTTTGATTTTTTTGTAGAGGAAGTCTTGCTATGTTGCCTAGGCTCGTCTCAAACTCCTGGACTCAAGCAATCCTCCCGCCTTGGCCTCCCAAAGCACTGGGATTATGAGCGTGACCCACAGCGCCCAGCCTGATGACAGCGATTATTCAGAGATTGACGCAGTACCCAAGCAGGAGCACCCAGAACTGTCGTGGGCTTTGTGCATAGACATGGGAGACAAGCCCCTCCCCCACTAGATTGCTAAACTGGGGGTTGGGGTGTGGCTGTGGGAAGTTGGTGGTGGTCTTGCCAGGCTGGTGGTGGGACAGGCAGAATGCAGTGCTGGAGCGATAACGGTTCTGAGCATCACTAGAGCTCCTGCTTCCAGCTGTGCCTGGATCTCTGCTCCCCTCCAGGGCTTGCCAGTTACATGTAAACCGGCGTGTTCTCTTTCTGTCTAATTTGAGATTGGTTTATGACACGTTCATTGGTTCATCACTTGCCTGGTATGACAGACTGGGATCTTCATCCCACAGACCTAAGCGTCCCACAGTGGTTTTCTTTGACCACTGGCCCTAGAGATCCTTCACACAAAGGAGTTTCCTAATAAAACTAGTTTAGAATACTGCCTCCTTTTGCCTCTTCTGTAGTGTGTTAGTACATTCGCATACGGAGTGCTCTAAGAAGTCCTCCTATGAAGGAATTTTGTGCTAGATGCCTCCTTCTGCCCCTCCACATCCCTCTGCATGATCTCTGCCCTGCTCCATGCCCTGGTTTGATGCTCTGTGTCAATGGATCCTCCTGCCTTTTGGCCTCAGCTGGGTGTGCCATCGAGCTGCCATAGAAAGTCTGGGAGAGGGAGGAGAGGCAGGTGGGCATACTATTCCCTGGCCCTACCACACCCAGTCATCGTGGGCTGGCTACGTCCCTCAAGCCGAGGACACAGGCCCTGTTGGGTGTCCCTCTCCAGGTGCGGGATCCTTTCTCTCCCTCACTCTTCAGGCCTTTGGGTGGTTAACGGCCCCATGCTGGTCCCAGTCCTGGCTCTCCTCTCCTCTCCTTTGTGGTTTCCTCAAATCCCGCCCAGACACTTACTAAACTGCCCTGAAATTACTCCCTCTGAGTGTTCCTGCTGCTTCCTACCAGCACCTGGTGAAATCATGTCGCTGATGGATCTATTATTTCCTAAACTTATTAAGCACATAACTTTTTTTTAAATTGAGGAACACCTAACAATGTCCCATGGAACATAGGATCTATTTATTTATTTTTTATTTATTTATGAGTCAGAGTCTCACTCTGTCACCCAGGCTGGAGTGCAGTGGCACGATCACAGCTATTGCAGCCTTGACCTCCTGGGTTCAGGTGATCCTTCTGCCTCTGCCTCCCAAGCAGTTGGGCCTACAGGTATGCGCCACATGCCCGGCTGTTTTATTTTTATTTTTATTTTTTTTGCAGAGACAAGGTCCCACTGTGTTGTCCAGGCTGGTCTCAAACTCCTGGGCTCAAGCGATCCTCCCTCCTAGGCCTCCCAAAGAGCTGAGATTATATGTGTGAGTCACCACACCCGGCCTCAAGTTTTATTCCTGTCTCTTAAACTAGATCGGAAGCTCTTTGCCGGCAGGGACAACACCCCTACTTCTCTGTGTATCTAACAACTTTAACAAATGCAGCTGCTCTGTACATGCTGGAGAACACTCCTCCTTTGTCTCTCTATGATCCATGAATGAGGTCATTCTTTCATACTTGGTTCAAATCCCATCACAGCGTGAGGCATTCCCTGGTCATCCCAGCCAAATGGGATTTTCTCAGGCTTCTGTAGAACTAGCACTGATTACCCCTGAACTGCCAAGCAAACATTCATGCACTCTGACATACGGTGTCATCTGAAACAATTGCTTGTGTCTGAGGATGAGTTAACTCTTTGTGCACTTTGATCTAGAAACCTTCACAAGTTTATACACACTGTTATAGGTTGAATTGGGTTTCCCCTCTCAAAAAAAAACAAGACAAAACAAAAAAACTCGTATGTTAAAGTCCTAATCCCTGATACCTCAGAATGTGACTTTATTTGGAAGTCGGGTCATTGCAGATAGAATGAGATAAGATGAGGTCACACCAGAGGAGGGTTGTTCCCCTAACCCAATATGATTAGTATCATAAAAAGGGAAACCTGGATGCAGACATGCACAGGGAGAACGTCAAGCGAGATTGGAATTACCTGCGTGAGCCGAGGAACGCCAAAGATTGCCAGCATACCACCAGAAGCTGGGAGGGAGGCCTAGGAATGGAGTCACCCTCACAGCCGGGGAGAAAACCAACCCTGCCGACATTCTGACCTTGGCTTCCGGACTGTGAGACAATCCATTGCTGTTGTTTAAGCCACCCAGTTTGGTGACCTTGGTTACGGCAGTCCCAGCAAAGTCATACAAGTCCCTCAAGGACAAGGACTGCATCTTGGGGCCCACAGGGTAAAAATTCCATCTGCAGATCCATCTCTTGCTTCTTGTGTTGCTTCCCTTCTTTGAATCTCGACTTTCTCTTCTATAATGTAGAGATAATAATCTCTACTTTGGAAAGTTGTTTTAAGGATTCAAGAGGATACATTAAAATGCCAGGCACAGTGCTTGACATAGTTAAAATGTTCAATACATGCTAAGTCTTGTGACTATAATCCTCTTATTCTACAAATGAGGAACTGGGACCAGGGCATGCAAAGTGCCTAAGCACACATGGTCAAGGAGCAGCCAACCTGCCATAAGGAACACTCTGGTCCATACTGTCTTTTCTTTCATCACTGAACAACTTAGGGTGGCGGCATTCATTTGAGGGCATTTTGTGTGTGATTTTTGCTTACTGTGGTACTACATCCGGGGCCTTGAATTTGTGTTTTTTCCCCATCTGCAGGTAACTGGGATAAATCCCATCTTAAAGCAAACTATCCCTCCTTTTTGGAACAAAATTAAATTTCTTTGCTTAAGAATGGTATGGATAGCTTCTTTACAAAAGAGATTACACACAAACACACTCATTACTGAACAAAATTTATGGGAATGGGCTTAGAAAACACCCCTACTTTGCATGTACAGAAACTCTCTGCAAAACTGTTATTAAATGATGCTTGGATTAATTTTAACTCCATATTCCTCTCAAATGCGGGTCTTCCCCTTACGCACATTTTCTAATAACCTGGCATCCGGCTGCGACATTTCCCTCTCCCTTTGAACTGAGAGTGAAGTCTGCTGCAGATGACCGGTTTCTTCACAGGTTAATTGGATGGAATACACACACACAATTTCTGCCCCATAATTATACGTATTCTGGTGATGGTAAGTCAAAGTTGATGATATTTATGAAATCACAATTTTCTTACGGCAATGACCACATTTTTATGCACCAACCTGCGATTTGTGAAATGTCCTGCTTCTCAACATGCGGAGAGATTCATTGTGATCTGAATAGGTGGGACCCAGGAAGGGTTCCTTCCACTCTGGGAACCTCGGGAGGTTGGGAATCCTGTTTCAATTGCTCAGTGGATCTCCGTGAATCCATCACTTTAAAGTGGCAGATTAACCGGCCAAGGCAGTGTAAAGAAAAAGTGGGAAAGGATGAATGAATTCTGAGATCTCACCAGATTTTCCTGTCTCTTCCGTCATGCCATGACAACTTGCATCAGACAAAATTTCCTTTTTCAAAATTGCAAAGGCTATTGAAATATCTCTACTTGAAACAGGAACTTGGAAGCCCTTATTTCTGGGATAAAGCTGTTAGGAAATTAAACTAGAATCAAAATTTGACAGGTTGACTTTATTTTTATTTTTGAGGACTTGATACCCCCTTTCCTAGGAGGCTTTTCTTCTGTATCAGATCTGCACACTATTTGGAAACTGAAAGGATGGGGAAAGAAAAAG
>CAUYQG010157077.1:86-13663 GCA_963574415.1 Tarsius wallacei | reverse complement strand
CACCTGCTCTCTTTATGGTTTCTTTGACTTTGCAGAAGCTTGTCAGTTAAATGAAGTCCCACTTGTCTATCTTATCTCTTATGGCCTGTGCATTTTGGGTTTTGCTCAGGAATTGGTTGCCAGTTCCAATTTTCATAAGAGTGTCTCCTGCATTTTCTAAGGTTCTTATAGTTTGAGGTTTTACATTTAGGTCTCTGGTCCATTTAGAGTTAATTTTTCTATATGGGGATAGGTAGGAGTCCTATTTGAATCTTCTGCATGTGTTCAGCCAGTTTTCCCAGCACCATTTACTGCATAGGTTCTCATCTCCCCAGTGGTAGGTGGTGGAGACTTTGTCAAAGATGCGTTGGCTGAAAAATTGAGATTTTGCTTCTGGAATCTGTATCCTGTTTCATTGGTCTATATGCCTGTTCTTGAACCAATACTAGGCTGTTTTGATTATTGGAGCTTTATAATAAAGTTTAAAGTCTGGGAGTGTGATACCCCCTGCTTTGTCTTTGTTGCTGAGAATTTTTTTGGCTATTTTTGGTCCTTTATGTTTCCATATGAATTCCTGCATTTTTTTTTTTTTTAGATCTGAGAAGAAAGTTGCTGGTGATTTGATGGGTATTGCATTAAATCTGTAGACTGCCTTAGGTAGAATGGAAATTTTAACAATGTTGATTCTTCCAGTCCATGAGCGTGGGATATTTTTCCACTTGTATGTGTCATCTTTGATTTCTTTGAGCAGTGTTTTGTAGTTTTCGTTGTAAAGGTCTTTCAAATCTCTAGTTAGAAAGATACCCAGGTATTTCATTTTTTTGGTGGCTATTGTGAATGGAATTGTGCTTTTTATTTGGGTTTCTGTTTGTTTATTATCGGTGTGTACAAATGTGATTGTCTTTTGCAAATTTATTTTATACCTGAGACTTTTCCAAAGTCTTTTATCTGTGTAAGGAGGTATTTGACAGATTCTCTTGGGTTTTCCAGGTATACAATCATGTCGTCTGCAAAGAGAGATAACTTGACTTCCTCTTTTCCTATCTGGATACCACTGATTGCCTTCTCTTCTCTGATTGCTCGAGCTAGGACTTCCAAACCCACATTGAACCGGAGGGGTGAGAGTGGGCATCCTTGTCTTGTTCCAGTTTTCAGGGGAAATGGTTCCAATTTCTAGCTGTTTAAAAGTGTGCTGGCTGTGGATTTCTCGTAGATTGCTCTTACTATTTGGGGGCATGTTCCACCTATACCTAGGTGTTCAAGGGTTTTCATCAAGAGGGGAAGCTAAATTTTATCAAAAGCTTTTTCTGTGTTCAATGATATAATCATGTGGTTTTTGTTTTTATGTCTGTTGATGTATTTAATGAGATTAATAGTCTTTTGAATGTTGAACCAGCCTTTCATCCCAGGGATGAAGACTACTTGGTCATGATGGATGATTTTTGAGATGTGTTGTTGAATCTGGTTTACTAGGATCTTGTTGAGAATTTTAGCATCTATGTTCATAAGAGATATTGGCCTGTAGTTCAATTCCTTTTTTGGGTTTTTACCTGGCTTCGGCATCAATGTGATGTTAGCTTCATAAAATGATTTGGGGAGAGTTCCATCTTTCTCAATTGCCTGGAATACTTTCAGCAGGACTGGTATCAGTTCCTCCTTGTATGTCTTGTAGAATTCTGCTGGAAAGCCATCTCGTCCAGGGCTTTTCCTTCTTGTTTCAGCCTGGGGAGGTGGGGTGATGTCAGAAAGTCGTCCATTTGATTTAGGTTATCAAGTTTGTTTCCATTCTAGTGTACAAAGTAATCTCTGATAATCTTTTGTATTTCTTCGGGGTCGGTTGTGATTTGATGTTTGTATTTCTGATAGTGTTTATTTGGGCTTTTTCTGTCTTTTTCTTTGTCATTCTGGCTAGGGGTCCATCAATCTTGTTAATTATTTCAAAGAACCAGCTTTTTGCCTTGTTGATGTTTTTATGATATTTTTGTCTTCTATGTTCTGTATTTGGGCTCTTATTTTTGTGATTTGGATTCTTCTGCTAATGTTGGGGTTTTGGTGTTCTTCTCTTTCTAGCTCCCATAGATGATTTGTTAGGTTCTCCACTTGTGATCTTTCTGTTTTCTTGATGTGTGCTCACAGAGATATAAATTCCCCTCTTAGAACTGTTTGGCATCCTAAAGGTTTTGGTAAGATGCTTCTTCATTTTTATTTGTTTCCAGGAAACTTTTACTTTATGCTTTGATTTCAGTGTTGACCCAGTAGTTGTTCAGCATCATGCTGTTTAGTGTCCATGTCTTTGTGGGCTTTGGGGAAATTTTGTTGGTGTTAATATTTATTTTTATTCCACTGTGGTCTGAGAATGTGCGTGGCAAGATTTCAACCTTATGGAATTTTTTTATGCTGGATTTGTGGACAAGGATTTGATTGATCTTGGAGTACATTCCATGTGATGATGAGTAGAATGTATATTCTTTGGTGTTGTTTGGAATAATCTGTAAGTATCTATTAAGTCCATTTGGTCAAGTGTCAAGTTTATGTTCTGCATCTCCTTGTTGATTTTTGCCTCTACGATCTATCTAGGGCTGTCAGAGGGGTATTCAAGTCCCCTGCTATAATAGTGTTACAGTCAATATCTTATCTTTTTTTAGTTTATTTAGTAGTTGCTTTATAAATGCTGATACTCTTGTGTTGGGTGTATATATGTTTAGGATGGATATTTCTTGTTGATGGATTGAAGCTTTTATCATTAAGTAGTGACCATTTGCATCTTTTTATATTTTTGCTAAAGGTTGTTTTTTCTGATATTAAGATCACAACTCCTGCCTTCTTTTGTGATCCATTTTCCTTGAAACTCATTTTCCATCCTTTAACTTTGAGTCTGTGTGCATCCCTTGTAGTGAGATGAGTCTCCTGGATGCAGCAAATAATTGGGTTATGGTTTCCCATTCAGTTTGCCATTCTGTGTCTTTTCAGTGGTGTATTTGGTCCATTAACATTCAGGCTGATTATTGAAAGGTGATTGTTTATCACTGTCATGAGGTTCTTATAAAGTTTTTTCTTTGTTTGCTTGTTTTCTTTTGACTTGGGGGTTAATGTATGTGTGTGCTTTCTAGTTTCTTGTTGCTTGGTATTCTCTGTTGGTTCTGTGCTCTGCTGTTCTCTTGGGAGGTGTGTCATCATTCCTTTAGTTTTATTTCTTCTATGCTTAATACTTTTTTAAGTGTCTCCTGTAGAGCTGGTCTGGAAGCTGCATAATCTCTTAGGGAATGGATGTCTGGGAAGGATCTTAATTCTCCCTCACTGATGAAGCTGAGCTTGGCTGGACAGGAAATTATTGGTTTAAATTGCTTATTTTTAAGGACTTTCAATATAGGGCTCCAGTCCCTTCTTGCTTGAAGTATTTCTGCCAGTAGGTCTGCTGTTATGTTGATTGGTTTTTCCCAGTAAGTTGTCTGACCTTTCTCTCTTGCTGTCTTTAGGATTTTTTTTCTTTTGTGCTTTCTTTGTGTATGCAAATTATTATGTGTCTAAGGGTTGGTCTTCTCATTTGATGTCTTGTTGGTGTTCTTTGTTTCTCTTGTGCTTTGTTGGTCACAGTTCTGGTGAGATGTGGAAAGTTTTCTTGGATTACTTTCTGGAATACTTGTTCCAAGTTGTTCCCTTCCATTTCCATTTCTTCTTCTGGGAGTCTAATCAAGCATTGGTTCATCCTCTTGATATAATCGCACATCTTTTGTAGGCTTTGTTCTTTCTTTCTAAGTCTTCTTTCTATGCTTTTTATAGGTTGCATTAATTCCATGTTCTGGTATTCAAGTTCTGAGATTCTTTCTTCAGCTAGATTAATTCTGCTTTCCAAGCTTTTCACCTTGTTATTTATTTCCTGGATGAAATTTTTATTGCCAAATTCTCTGTTGCAAGTTCTTTCAGTGTTGCATCTTGTCTTTCTTGAGCCTTATCCACTCTTTCCATCCATTCCCTAATCCCTCTCATATTCTGGGGCCAGTCGTTGGTGACTTCCATTGTTTGGGCACCAAGGTCTGATTTTTCAGGAGTTTAGTCTTTGGTACACTTGAAATTGCCTGAGGTCTTCCTTTGGTTTTTCCTCATTTGTGACAGATCTCTTGTTTTTCTCTTTAGCTCTGTTATTCAGTGCCAGAGGGAGAGGCTTTTGCTTCTTTTGTTTGCTCAGTCCTCTATTCTTCCCTGAGCTGGGCTCTGGATTTTTTTTATTTTGAAAAAAATCTCTTGTAGTTTTTGAAATTCAAATAAAATAGGGGATGGAGTGCTATGAATCAGAAACTACTTGCAAATTGCAGTGTTCACTTACTGTGGTGTGTGTTCCCTGAGACCCACTCTCCACCACCACTCTATATGATGATGCAAAGCAGAAACCAATGCAAAAACAATTGAACACTCACACACAGACTCGTACACACACCTCAAGACAATCTAGATTAATAACAAAGTGAAACAAAACAAAAAAAAAACCCAAGAAAAATAAACACACACACACACACACACACACACACACACACACACACACACGCCTAGCACAAAGTGAATGGAGCAGAAAAACAGAAAGAGCAGAGGAAAATAAAAATTAAAAAAAGAAATTCAGGTCTCACCCTCACACATATATTGACATACTGACATACGCCTTAAACTTTAAAAAATGAACATTAAAAAACCCCAGTAGAACAAAAGAGCAAAAACCAACAACAACAACAAAATTGAAAGATGGACACTCAATCATTCACATACACACATAAACAGAAAATAACAAATAAAAGAAGAAAGAAACAGAAAAAGAAAAGAAAAAATTGGGGGGGATGCAGATCAAACCCTCACGTACACATTCATGCACAAAAAGTTTTAAAAAATTGAAAATTAAAACTAAAACTGCCCTCTTGTAGCAGGCTCTGTAATTGTTCCTCTAATAAGGTCTCTCCTGCAGAGCCAACTCTTTCACTCTCTCCTCAGGGTCCGAAGCAGGGAAGGAGGAGGAGCAATGGATATGGGTGGGGCTGAAATCCTCCCTTCCCACTCCTGTATAGTCAGGGAGATCTCCTCTGGTGGGGAGGTACGGGATTGTCTCTTCCGCAGGTATGTACTCTCATGGGGGGTGCCCCAGCCAGGTCTATCTTGGAATGGATTTCTCCTATTGCAACTGATGTCCAGACTCCACCTGGGTTTGTCCCTCTTAGTCGTGGCCCAGTTGTATGGGTCTGATGTTCAGAGGATTTCTGGGGAGAGGGAGATTGGGTCAGCCCCAGACTCAACGTTCTTCCTCATCC
Organism: Tarsius wallacei; assembly: GCA_963574415.1. NCBI lineage: Eukaryota > Metazoa > Chordata > Mammalia > Primates > Tarsiidae > Tarsius > Tarsius wallacei. The sequence continues at coordinate 8,393 of CAUYQG010157077.1, read as the reverse complement.
TTTTCTGACCACACCTTTTGTCCCACGGCTGGATCAGGGTAGGGGCTGGGGCGCTTGGAACTCAGCACTTGTCAGGTCCCTCAGAAATTTGTGCTCTCAAGATATTCCCTCTGGACCATGATCAATCCCTGAGTAGTTGATCCGCTAGTCATAGAGATCAGGTCTTTTGCTCTGTGATGAGTAAGTAGAAGCACTTTCCTGGCCCACCTTCAAGATGGTGGTGGGGTGCCTTTCTTGTCCTCTTCTGTGGAACCTTGCCTCTGGACTCCCTCCACAGCCCCTGCTGCCAGTGCCCTGCCAGGCACTGAAGTGGTGAGGCAAAGCCAGCAGCTAGCAGTCTCTATCCTGCTTCAATGGTGAGGGAGAGCCTGGGGCAATAGTTTCTCCCCACTGCTTTTTCATAGGAAAACTTCTGTTTGTTTTTAAAAAAATGGCACTCAGCTTCTGTGACCTGCAAAGAGCCAGAGATGAAGTAGTGAAGCTGCAGCACCAGCTGTTGCACAAGGGGCCTGGCCACCTGCTCCCGAGCCCCCACTTAGACAATCTCTCCCAGTATTTTCTTCCCATGGAGGGTTTGTTGATTTAAAAAAAGAGAAAAAGGAAATGGTATTCAGCTTCTCCATCCCAGAAATTGCTAGGATCCAAGCCCAGTTACTGTGGCACCAGCCACTACACAAGTAGATCCCTGGCCACCAGCTCCCTAGCCCTCACTCAGTCAGCCACTCACATGCCCACTCACTCACCAGCACATACACAAAATTTTCCATATACTCACTCACTCACACGGGGTCTCCCTTAGTCCAACTGGCTTGGCCGCCATCTTCCCGACCACCCCCTGAGCAATAAATTCTTAGACTCCCCATACCTGGCATGTATTCTCATTTCTTTACATATGAAGAATAATTAAATTAAAGAAGAGAAACACATGAGAGGTGATGCTGTGTGTGTTTATCATTTGTACTTATTATTTTTGCTCATTTCTTGTTTACCTTGTTCCTTGTAAGTACCTGCATAGCATTCTATGTTTCTTAAATTATTGCAGAAAATTATTTTCATTGTTCTTAATTTATTTTATCTTTATCATAAACATACAACTTATGTGGTTATAGTTGTAGTAAGTAGCAAAACCCTCGTAGCGTTAATGATATATCACTTATATGGCACATCCTGTGTGTCAGTCACTGTTATAAGGACTTTACATTTATTAATTCATTCAATCATCACACTAACCTTAATATTTAGGCTCTATTTATATTACTATCTTTAAAGATCATAAAGCCAAGTCATGGAATGATTAAGCACCTTACCCAAGAGCACAGAACAGGTAATAAGAAAGTCAGGATTCAAATACTGGCAGTCTGATTTTTAGGAACTGTGCTCTTAACCACTTGCCCAAGATCATTTATTCATTCATTTACTCTGGCATTATTAACTGAATGGATAATGTATGCCAAAAATTCCTCAGGTCTTTGAAGATACAACAATGAGCAAATAGTTTTGGTTTCTTCTCACAAGGAGCATTCAATCTAGAAGGGGGAGACACAATACATAAAAAGGTAAATTTCAGTTATGAATATGTTATATAAGAAAAGCAAAAAAGATTATATTGAAGACAATGATGATGAGGGAGCTACTTATGTATTTTTCCCAGCTTTATTGAGGTACAATTGACAATTTTAAATTGTATATATTTAGTGACTCTGGATTAAGATAGCTAGCATGAGGCAGCTAGAGCAAGCTTCTTCTACAGAGTAAACCAAAGTAGAGAGTTTCCTCAGCATCCAGAGAACAGATCCAGCTGCACACCCCACAAGTCTCCAAAGTGTGATAACAACCACTTAGAACAAAGAAGAAGAAAAAAATCCACTGACCTGGACTGGAACTGGCTGAGCTCTTTACTGTACCACCACATTACATCACAGCCTCTGGACATAGTGGAAGTGAGTGATGGAAATTCAGCAACCATGTGCTCCTGCCACAGACTTGCAAGTCTCCCTGGACCTTGTGGTACCCTGGCACCTCATGAGAAACTGCCTCTCCCAAAGACAAGCTCTGTCATTGAGTAATGAAAGAAAAAGCCTTGAGCAATGTCTGCTGCCATTTCCCAGAAACTCAACCCTTGCAGGATGGAGTGACTGCTTCCCAGCTAGCTTGGGAGGGAACAGGCCACAAGGACAAGCTCAGCAGCTGCAGAGAGCTCCTGGCTGTGTGGGTTGCCTAAAAACACATAAGGCCCTAAGGCTGGCTGCACCTTAACATTCAGATTGCAGTCTGCCTGAGGCCAAAGCAGGAGTTGGATGGGATACATTGCCACTGCAATCCCTCACTGCCTTTGTGAACTCTTCTGGGCCTGCTCTGCACAATACCATTGCCCTAGTGGCCTGAGGCTCCATTCTAATCCCCATTTGAGCAGCTAAGAGTGAACACTTGTGAGGTGTTTCATCTCCTTTCCGCTGAAATACTCCAGAAGGCTTAAAACAGACGAAAAACTTGGGAAATCCCCAGATCCCTGCCCTGAGCTGAGGCTCGCTGGGCATTTCTTTGGAGCAGCACTCACCAAGGAGAAATCATACAGCTACTACTATAGCTGACTTTTTTCCATAAGCATCACTTCTTGACTGGAGGTCAAAAATACAGCAAGCCACATCAGATACTATACCTCAACTTTGGGGAAGGCCAGATCCCAAGTTTCAGCTATCTATACTCTCAAAAACACTTCCGCCACTCAGAATGTTGTGAACTAGTGCAGGTACACAGGACAGAGCTGCCACATCCAGCGGTTGGGAAACTCACCACCTCAAGGTTATATATAACAAAGGGAACCCTACAGTACCTACATCAATCCTTTGCCAACCTCAAATAAGAAGAAAATATCTACCCATATGAGAAGGAACCAGAAAAATAATTCTGACAACATGAAAAAAAACAGAGTTCTTCAATATCACCAAAAGACAATACCAACTTTTCAGCAACAAATGCTAATCATTATGAAATTGTTGAAATTCCAGTCATAGAAGTCAAAAGGTTGATGACAAAATTGGTCAAAGAACTTCAGGAGACAATTGAAAGCCAACATAAAGAAATAAAAAAAATACTATTCAGGACATGGATGAAAAATTCTCCAAAGATACAGACACCTTAAGGAAAAAAACAAAAACAACAAACAAACAAAAAGCTGCAATTCCAGAAATGAAAGAAGCATTTATGAAAGTACAAAATGCAGTGGAAAGTTTTAATAGTGGACTAGAACAAACAGAAGAAAGGATCTCAGAACTTGAAGACAATTCTTTTGAATTAACCCAATTAGGTAACAATAAAAAACAAAAAAGAATGAAGAAAATGGAACAAAGTCTCCAAGAGATGTAAGATTATGTAAAATGCACAAACTTAAGAATAATAGGTGTTTTTGTGGAGGAAGAGAAAACAACACATTTGAAAAACCTAATTGAGGGAATAATAGAAGAAAATTTCCCTGGTCTTCCCAGAGATCTAAACATCTGGGTATCAGAAGCCCAAAGAAGGCCAAGAAGATTCATTGTAAAAAGGTCACCCCAAGGAATATTATCATCTGGCTGTGCAAAGTTAATGTGAAGTAACTAATTTTAATAGAAGTGAGACAAAAACATTACATAACTTATAAAGATAAAACTATCAAATTAATAGCAGACTTCTCAGAAGAAACTCTATAAACCAGAAGAGAGTGGGGCCTCATTTTCAATGGCCTCAAACAGAATAACTGTCAGCCAAGGATTTTGTATTTCACAAAACTAAATTTCATAAATGAAGGAGGTATGAAGTCCTTTGCTGACAAAAACACTGAGGGAATTTGGCACCACTAAACTGGTTCTACGAGAAATATTCAAAGGAGTCCTAAATGCTGAAACAAAAGGTTGAAATACATCAGTAGAAAAACACTAGAAATCATAAATTTCACAAGCTTTATGAAACATCAACACAATAGAGAAAATAAACAAAGCAACAAAATAACAACCAGTATGATTACTAGAATAGTTCTTTACATATCATTATTAACTCTGAATGCAAATGGTCTTAATGCCCCACTAAAAATATATAGACTGGCAGAATGGATAAGAAAAAACAACCCAAATATCTGCTGCCTTCATGAGACACGCTTAACTCACGACAACTCCTATAGACTCAAAGTAAAGGGGTAGGAAAAAATATTCCATGCAAATGGAAACCAAAAACATGCAGGAACAGCCATTCTCATATCAGATAAAACGAACTTTAAATTAATAACAATAAAAAAGACAAAAATGACCAGTATATAACGATAGAGAGATCAATTCAACAAGAAGATGCAACAATTTTAAATATATATGTACCTAACACCAGAGCACACAGTTTTTAAAAGCAAATTCTACTAGATCTTAAAAAAAGAGAGACAGACGGTAATACAATAAGTGTTTACTCGACTGGCAGTAACAGATTATTAAGGCAGAAATTCAACAATGCATCATTGGAGTTTAACAGGACTCTAGAGGAAATGGAATTTATAGACATCTGCAGAACACTCCTTCCTCAGACTACAGAATACACCTTTTTCTTATTGGCACATGGAAGATTCTCCATGAGAGATCATATGATAGGCCACAAATCAAGTCTTAAAACATTTTTTAAAAAGGGAAATCATATCAAGCACTCTCTTAGACCACAGTGGAATAAAACTAGAAATTAACTACAAGAAGAACTCATGAAATTAAATGAAGATAGGAATTTTAAACAATTTGCTCTTGAATGATCTTTGGGTCAGTAACGAAATAAAGATAGAAATTTTACAAATTCCTTGACATAAGTGACAATAATGAAACAAGTTATCAAAACCTATGGGACACAGCCAACACCATGCTCAGAGAAAAATTTACAGTGCTTAAGACACACATTAATAAGACTGAAAGGTCACATTTTGACAACATACTATCATAACTTAAGGAGCTAGAAAAACATAAGTAATAACAAAGATCAAAGTAGAACTAAATGAAATTGAAGCAAAAAACAAAAGAATCAATAAAACAAAGTTGGTTCTTTGAAAAGATAATCAAAATTGATAGATCACTAGCTAGAATAATTAAGAAAGAAAGAAAGATGGCTCAAATTAGTTCAATTAGAAACAAAAAGGGAGACTTTACAACTGATAACGATGGAAATTCAAGAGCTCATTTAAGACGATTAGGAACTCCTCTATGCAAACAAACTAGGCAATCTAAAGGAGATGGATAAATGCTTGGAAACATACAACCCCTCCAACCTTGAATTAGGAAGAAATAGAAACTCCAAACAGACCAATAATGAGTAGTGAGTTTGAAACAGACCAGATATCACTCAAAAACAACCAAAAAATCCAGGACCTGATGGACTCACAGCTGAATTCTACCAAACCTTCAAATAACTGGTACCAATTTTGTTAAAGTAATTCCACAAGATTGAAGAGGTTAACGTTTTATATGAGGCAAGTATCACACGGATACCATAGCCAGGAAAAGACACAATGAAAAAAAAACTACAGACCAATATCCTTTATAAACATAGACACAATATCCTCTACAAAATATCAGCAAACCACTTTCAACAGCACATAGAAAAAAATACACCATGAACAAGTGGGTTTTATTCCAGGTATGCAAGGGTGGTTCAACATATGAAAGTAAATAAATGTGATCCACTATATAAACATTTCACTTGATGCAGAAAAAGCATTTGATAAAATTCAGCATTCCTTCATGATAAAAACCTTCAGCAAAATAGGCACAGAGGAAACATTCCTCAAAAGAATAAAAGCTGTATATGATAAACCCACAGCCAATATCATCCTGAAAGACAAAAGTTGAACACATCCCCCCACAGAACTGGAACAAAGCAAGGATGACCACTAGCACCACTACTATTCATCATAGTACTGGAATTCCCAATCAGAACAATTAGGCAAGAAAATGTAATAAAGGTTATCCAAATTGGAAGAGAATAAATCAAACTATCTCTATATGCCAACAATATGATCTTATACATAAAGCATCATAAAGACTCCTCCAAAGACTCCTGGACTTGATAAATGATAAACAAATTTGATAAAGTTTCAGAATACAAAATCAACACACACAAATCACTAGCACTGCTATACACCAATAGCAACCAAGCTGAGAATAAAATCAAGAACTCAATTCCATTTACAATAGCTGTCAGAACGTTAAAATACCTAAGAATGCAGTTAACCAAGGAGAACGATCTCTTCCAGGAGAACTACAAAACTCTGATGAAATTTCAGAAAACATAAACATATGAAGAAACATCCCATGCCTACGGATTGGAAAAATCAACATTATTAACTTGACCATATTATCTAAAATACTCTACAGATTAATTACAATTCCTTTCAAAATACCAATGTCATTTTTCACAGAATTAGACAAAACAATCCTAAAATTCTTATGGAACCAACAAAGAGTCAGAGTAGTCAAAGCAATCCTAAGCAAGAAGAACAAAGTTGGAGGCATCACATTTCCTGACTTCAAATTATACAGCAAGGCTGTAGTAACAAAAACAGCATGGTACTGGGACAAGAGCAGACATGTGGACCAATGGAACAAAGCAGAGAATCCAGAAATAAATCCAAATACCTAAAATCAACTGATCATTGTCATAGCAGACAAAAACATACACTGCAAAAGAACACCCTATTCAATAAATGGTGCTGGGGAAATTGGATAGCTTAATGCAGAAAAATGAAACTTGATCCTTATCTCTCCCCATAGGAAAAATTGACTCAAGATGGATTAAAGACTTAAATGTCAGACCTGAAATCATAAAATCCTAAAAGAAAGCCTAGGAAAGACTCTTATGGACATTGGTCTAAGCAAATAATTTATGGCTAAAACCCCAAACACAAATGCAACTAATACAGAAATAAATAAGCTGGACTTAATTCAACTAAAATGCTTCTGTACAGCAAAATAAATAATCAACAGAGCAAACAATCAACCTACAGAATGAAAGAATATATTCACAAACAATAATGTGGCAAAGAATTAATATCCAGAATCTACAAAGAACTAAAAAAAATCAGCAAGAAGAAAGCAAATAAAGTGGGCAAGTGACATGAACATATATCTCTCAAAAGAAGATATACAAATTGTCAAACAAACATGAAAAAAATGCTCAACATCACTTATAATCAGGAAAATGCAAATTAAACCACAGTGATACACCACCTTACACTAGTCAGAATGACCATTATTAAAATATCACAAAACAGTAGATGCTGGTGTGGAGGCAGTGAAAAAGGAACATTTATACACTGTTGGTGGGAGTTTAAGTTAGTACAGCTTCTATGGAAAGCAGCATGGAGATTACTCAAAGAACTGAAAGTAGATCTACCATTTGATACAGCAATCCCACTACCAGGTATCTACCCTACGGACCAAAGATCATTATATAAAATAGATACCTGCACTTGCATGTTCATTGCGGCACAATACACAATTGCAAAGATGTAGAATCAGCCTAATTGCCCATCAACTAATGAGTGGATAATGAAAATATGGTATATATACACCATTGAATACTATGTAGCCATAAAAAAGAATGAAATCATGTCTTTTGCAATATGAATGGATCTGGAGATCATTATCCTAAGTAAACTGACTCAGAAACAGAAAATCAAACACTGCATGTTCTCACTCATATGTGGCAGCTAAATGGTTACAAAGATGAAAACAATAAACACCGGGGACACAAATAAGAGAAGAACAGGGAGGAAGGTTAGAGTTCAGAAACTACCTACGAGGCACAATGTTCACTATCTGGGAAATGGGCCACCTGAGACCCAATCCCACCACTACACAATATGTCAATGTAATGAATATGCATGTGCACCCACTGAATTTAAAATAAAATCTAAAAATAAATAAATAAAATTGTATATATTTAAGGTGTAAAACTTGATTTTATTTTATATACATGTACATTGTTAAATTATCATTGTATATAAGCTAATTAACATATCTATCACCTGACACAGTTCGAATTTTCTTTTTGTGTGTATGTGGTAAGAACACATAAGATCTACTCTTAGTAAATATCAATTATGAAATACAGTATTAATTGTAGTCATGCTGTTGTACATTAGGTCTCTAGAACTTTTTCATGTTTTTCATATTCTGTTATTGAAACTTTGTATGCCTCAACCAACATCTTCCTATTTTCCTTTCTCACTAGCCCTAACATTGTGCATCGTAGGTAGTTTCTGAACTCTAACCTTCCTCCCTGTTCTTCTCTTATTTGTGTCCCCGG
>CAUYQG010157075.1:0-10640 GCA_963574415.1 Tarsius wallacei | reverse complement strand
CCGGCTAATTTTTTGATTTATTGTAGAGATGAGGTCTCGCTTGCCCAGGCGGGTCTCGAATCCGCCGGCTCAGGCAATCCACTCACCTCAGCCTCCCAAGTTGCGGGATTACAGGCTGAGCCACTGAGCTGGGCTGGATCTGGGCTTTTTAAAGAACATCTTGTCTATGTTTGAGGAGATTCCTTATTGTTTTTGTGATCTACCGCACTGGCAGGTCCACATCCCAGCCCGTAAGGTGGTCAGGTCTGGTGTGCCTGGTCGGTCGGGTGAAGGTCATATACTGATAAGAAAGATGTCTGAATGCTTGCCCTAGTTTAATTTAAACCGTCTATGAGAAACTTATCTATGTCTAACCTGCACTGAATAGCCTGCCTTAAAAGGACTGGGCTGAGGGAGGGGGTGGGGGAGGACAGTAGCTGTCCCTTTTGGAGTGTCGACTACAGGACCAAGCCACACTGAGCATTTTGTCAATCCATGTTCTCATCCATTCTTGTCACCACAGCCCTTCCACGGAGGAGGGGAGTGGAGCTTAGGGGGTTATTTAAAAGGGCCACACGGCCCTGGATGGCCATGGGATGATACAGCAGTTAAGAGCCTGAGAGCCAGCCATCCTGGGTTCGAATCCTGGCTCTAACACTCAGCCGCTATGTGAGGTTGGGCAAGTCAGCTCCTGAGTCAGACCTGGTTCCCTTAACGCTCCATGGCTCTGCCCCCTCCCAGCATCTTATGCCTTTGGATTTCCAGTGTGGAGGCACCTATGAGGGGCTAAACACGGGCTAAAATGAACCAGCTCTCTGATGTCAGTGCAACCCATCGTTCCCTTCTGTAGATGTCCCTCATTCCTTCAATTCATTCACTGATCCAACAAGTATACATTGGTCAGGTGCAGTGGATAACACCTGTAATCCCAGCACTTTGGGAGGCCAAGGTGGGAGGTCTGCTTGAGCCTGGAGTTTGAGACTAGCTTGGACAACATAATGAGACCTCATCTCTACAAAAAATTAAAAAAATTAGCCAGGCATGGTGACATGTGCCTGTAGTCCCAGCTACTCAGGAGGCTGAGGCAGAAGGATCACCTGAGCCCAGGAGGTCAAGGCTGTGGTGAGCTGTGAGCATGCTACTGCACTCCAGCCTGGCTGACAGAGTGAGACCCTGACTCAAAACAACAACAACAACAACAACAAACAAACAAACAAAAAACAAACAAAACAAACAAGTATACACGGGCCCTGGGTATCTACTTATGTGCCTGGCACAGATCTAAGCACTGAGAATATAGCAGGGAACAAAACTCCTGTATATCCCTGTCCTTCTAGAACTTCTATGATGAAGGCAGACAGTGTCCGATGAGCAATGGATAAGTAGGTGAATGCAGTGTGTTAGGAAGTGGTTCGTGCTATGTTGACATCAGAAGGGCAGGTCTAGAGGAACTGGGGCGACGGCAGAGGGCGGAGTGGGGTGCAGCTGGGATGCCGGGAAAGAGTAGACAGGAGAAAGCCCAGGCAGACAGCATCCCAGGCAGTGCAAAAGCCCCAGGTGGGAATGGGTCGAGAGTGAGGGAAAACAGCCAGGAGGCCTGTGGAGCTGGGGGGTGGGAGGTGGGGTGACAGGCAGATCTTGAGGGACCAGGTGTCCTGGGGTCTTGGGCCCCTTCTACAACCTCCGCTTTCATTCTGAGTACGAAAGGCATGTGACATTGCTAGCACAGGAAAGGCAGTAACAGCCTGTCCCTTCCAGAGGTTCTTTGGGGAGGGGAAGAGACAGACAATAAACCAGCAACCAAGGACAGCAGAGCCTTGGAAATGCCAGGAGCAATGTGCAATTTGTATGTGCCCAGTACTGTCTATACCTCTGGCCCCTGCTGTGTTACAAACATTCCCAGATTCAACCTCATGACCATCCCAGGAGGTAGGTTATGCAGAGGGAACATCGAAGCACGAAGAGACGACGTCACTTTCCCAAGGCTGCACGGCTAACAAGAGGCACATTCAGGATTTGAACCTGGGAAGTTTGACTCCAGAGTCCTAACCATTATTTACACTGCTGTCCTTACAGAGAGTTCCCTGGGCAGGAACACTCACCAGTAAGCTGGGTTCTAACTCTGGTTCTGATACTCACTGGAGCAACCAGGGATGCCTTTTACAAACCCTGCCTGGCGATGTCACTGATCCACTTAAAAGTTTCAAAGTTCCTCAGTGCTCTGGGTGAAGACCAAGATGGCCTGAAGCTGTCCTGCAGCCTGGCCCAGGCTCCTCTGCGGCCCTGACTTATGCCATGCCTTCTCTCATTCAGGGCTTAACCCCCTGGCTGTGCTCAGCCTCACATATTTGCCCTGCTCCAGCCAACCACAGGGCCTTTGTGCATGATCTTTTCTCTGAAGGAAATGTGCTTCCCACTTTCATCAACAAGCTAACTCCCACTTCCCTTCTAGAATATGGCTCTAGTGTTTCAACAGAACCTATGGCGGGTTTTCAAATCAAATCTAAGACCTCCTAGAAGCAACAATTCATTATGCTGTGAGAGCCAAGAAGAAGAGGCTAGGTCGGTACAGCCTTAGCACCTAGACTGTACAGCGAGTTTAAAAAAAGGTTTATGCAGTGAACAGGTGGCATGATGGTTAATATTAGGTGTCAACTTCACTAGACTGAGGGGTGCCTAGATGGCTGGGGGAGCCCTGTTTCCGGGTGTGCCTGTGAGGGCGTTCCCAGAGGAGATTGACGGGTGATCAGTGTATTGGGAGAGGAAGCCCCGCCCTCCACGTGGGTGGCACCATCCAATCAGCTGCCAGCACGCTACAAAAAAGCAGGTGGAAGGAAGGGACCAGCAGTTTCCTCCGCTATCCCTCCCTTCTCTGGCGGGAAGCTTTGCTCCCTCTCCTCCAGCCTTTGGATTCTGGGTCTTGCACCAGGGGCCTCCCAGGTCTCTGGGTCAGCTTCCCTGGTGTTGAGGTGTTGGAAATTGGACTGAGCCAGCCACCAGCTTTTTCTCTTGCCCAGCTTGCAGACGACCTTTGGTGGGACCTCGCCTTGTAATCGTGTGAGCCAGCATTCCTACACATGAAATTCCCTTTCAGGTATTCGCATATCCTAGTAGTTCTGTCCCTCCGGGGAGCCCTGATGAATACAGATGGAGAGATGACCTTGACCAAAGACAGCAGGGAGCTGGGCGGGGCGAGGTCTGCAGAGGAGGAGCCCAGAGCCAGCGGCCGTAGGCCTGAGAGAACTTACATGGTGGAGAGCGAGACGAGCGTGGTGAAGGCCCCGGGGGTGATGGTGGTGATCCGATTGTCATAGAGGGACAGCAGCCTCACTGAACTCAGGCCGGCAAAGGTGTCGTTGCTCACACAGCTGATCAGGTTGCTCCTCAGCATCCTGCAGGAGAAGGAAGGGTGGGATGCGGAGCACAGGCACCAGCCGTCCCTTCCTCCAATGGTGCCACAGTGCTGTGCGCATGCAGACGCTCCTGCCAACCCCAAGCCCAGCCTGGCCTGGAGGCCCAGGTTTGTCCTGTGACAACAGGGCCTGGATCCCCGCTGAGGCCACATGCCAGTGGGTGTGCGTATTCTTGCTTGTGCACGCTTTATTCATTGGAAGCATGTGTCATGCATGTGTATGGGTGCACATGCATGCTGTGTGGCTGTTAGTAAATGCATACAGAGGAGAAGGGAGGAGAAGGGAGAATCATAAGTGACTATATGGCTAGGCGCGGTGGCTCATGCCTGTAATCCCAGTACTTTGGGAGGCTGAGATGGGAGGATCGCTTGTGGACAGGAGTTGGAGACCAGCCTGGGCAACATAGTAAAACCCTATCTCTATTCTTTTTTTTTTTTTTTTTTAAAGAAGTGGCTGTAGACATCAGCTTGCATGCATGTGTGTGCTTGTATGTCAATGCTTATTTGTGTATGTGTTTAGGCGCACATTGCATGTCTATGTATACACCATTTTATAAAGGCATTTAGGCTTATGTGGGTAAATGTGTGTTTGTGTGCCTATGTTAGCATGTTTCTGGTATGAACCTATATGCATATATACATTAGAGTGAGTGATTGAGTTGTGTGTGTGTGAGTGTGCATGTTGGGGTATTCAGCATGCTGAGTTCTTTCTCATCAAGGCTAAGGCATGTCTGAGGACTCTGGCTTCAGGAAGGAAGGGATTGGCCAGACCAAGCCAGTACCTAGGCTCCGCTAGGCTCCACCACCCATCTCTAACTCCCCTGTCCTCCTGTCTCCCTTGGGGTCCTGTTCCAGGCACTCACAAGGTTTTGAGGCCACTGAGGCCGCGGAACATGCGCCCGTGCACGGTCTCCAGCTGGTTCCCCGTCAGCATGAGCTCCTGCACGCTGGCAGCTCCGTCGAAGGCGCCCTCTCGCACCTCCTTGATCTTATTGTTACTCAGGTTTCTGGAAGGAAGGGACAGAATGAAGGAGAGGCGAGGGGAGTGGGGGTCAGGATACAAGGAGGGAGTCACCAGCCCTGTGGCCAGCTGGGGACTCCCTGTGCCTCAAGACTGAGGACTGAGTGGTGCAGGAGCTCAGTCTTGGGCTCCCTGGCATTTGGTCCTCAGCACCTGTGCCCCAGAAGGGGACCCCGGCCCCACAGAATGGGGCTACCTTTGTGAAATAGACAACATGGTCAACAGATGAATGGATGAAGACAATGTGGTATACATACACAATGGAATACTATTCAGCCATAAGAAGGATGAAATTCTGTCATTTGCAGCAACATGGATGACACTACAGGTCACTGTGCTAAGTGCGGTGAGCCTGACACAGAAGGACAAATGTCACAGGCTCCCACTCATATGTGAGAGCTTAAAAAGTGGATCTTGTGGAGGTAGAGAGGAGAATGATGGTCTCATGGGCTGTAAGGGGTGGGGTGGGGGATGAAAAGAGGTTGGTTAATGGGAACACACACAATTAGATAGAAGGAATAAGTTCTCGCCTGGGCGTGGTGGCTCACGCCTGTAATTCCAGCACTTTGGGAGGCTGAGGCAAGAGACTTACTTGTGCCCAGGAGTTTGAGACCAGCCTGGGCAACATAGCGAGACCTTGTGTCTACAAAAAAATTAAAAAAATTAGCTGGGAGTGGTGGCTTGTGTCTGTAGTCCCAGCTACTTGGGAGGCTAAGGCGGGAGGATCACCCGAGCCCAGAAGGTCTAAGCTGTGGTAAGCTGTGATCGTGCCACTGCACTCCAGCCTGGGTGACAGAATAAGACCCAGTTTTAAAAAAAAGAATTAAGTTTTCATGTTCAATAGCACAGTAGGGTAACTACAGTTACCAATATATTGCATATTTCAAAACAACTAGAAGAGAATATTTGAAATGTTTTCAGCACAAAGAAGTGATAAATGCTTGAGGTGATGGATAGTCTAAATACCCTGACACATTGTATGCATGTATCAAAGTATGACATGGACCCCATAAATATGTACAATTATTATGTATCAATAAAAAGAAATAGACTGCATGGGATTTGAAGTTTTTTCTGTGTAATCACCTTTTCAATGCCCTGGAAGACTGATAGATTTAAAAGAGTGATTGTCAAGCTTATTTTCTCTCTTCAATAGATATTCTCACTAAGTAATGATTCTCAAGAGGAAAAAGATAAAGCATGCCCCCCACTCTTCAGGAGTAGAAATTTTTTTGTTTTTGAGACAAGGTCTCACTCTGTCATCTGGCCTGGAGTGCAGTGGCATGATCAGAGCTCACTGCAGCCTCAAACTTCTGGGCTCAAGTGATCCTCCAGCCTTGGCCTCCTGAGTGGCTGGGACTATGGGCATGTGCCATCACACCCAGCTAATTTTTGTATTTTTATTTTTTGTAGAGCTATGTCTCACTATGTTGACAGGGCTGGTCTCGAACTCCTGGCCCCAAGTGATCCTTCTACCTCAGCATCCCAAAGTGCTGGGCTTATAAGTATGAGCCACCGCACCTAGCCAAGAGTGGAGCATTTGTGAAACTTTGAGTTCTTTCACCAGTTTAGAATCCTGATGTAAATAAATAGACGCTTTCTAGTTACTACCTGTTGAACACTTATTATGTCCTGGGCACCTTGTGAGGGATTTGACCAACATAGTCATATGAAACCTTCAAAACAATGCCCATTGGACAGATATTGTCATCGTCCTGTTTTACAGGTGTGTTTTACAGGTGAGGTTCAGAGAGATTAAGTAACTTGCCCACAGTTACATAATTGAGGGAACTGGGATTTGAAGCCATGTCTCTTCTTTCATAAGTGGCTATTCATTGGGTGATGTAGATACTCCCTTATGTTACCGCTTTGCAGAGTTCAAGGTCTGGGATACTGTCCTTAAAGTGAGCTCAGTCCTATCAAGCCCTTGGTGCTGCCCCTTGTGACTCTGCCCCAGGGTCTAAGTGCAGGCCCTTTCCTCTGATGCCCACCACGGATGCCATGCTGCTAGCCTCAGAGAGGTCTGAACTGCAAGCAGATCCCGAGGTGCCATCAGCAGTGTGAGTTTCCGAGATGTCCCTGGTAGGTGGGGGCGGGGCCTCCATGGACTACCCAAATGTCTATGCCTGAAAGGCATCCATGGCCGGATGGATGATCCGAAAGGGACGGTGTTTGCACAAGCTGAGGGGAGAGTCCAGCCTGCTGGGAAAGTTGCCTGGGCAGGGAGCTGTCTTCAGGAAACAGGGAAATCGCAGGTGGAGACAGAGCCTGCTCACTTGCTGAGCACACTGAAGCTGATAGAATTGGTGGGCTCACAGAGACAGAGCAGGCAGCTCATTTTACTGCTGGGGATACTAAGGCCCAGAGCAGGAAGGCACTGCACCAGGCCACAAAGCATTGTAAAGGGGGACAGGACCATACCAAGTCCCTGGTGCGCGCTCTGAACTGATCCACAGCAGGCCCAGAGGATGACGCCTCCCTTAGGGACTGATTCGGAGCAGGTGGCAGAATTGGGACAGCAAGGGCTCAATGCAGGCTGCTTTCCCTCTCCCCGAGGAGGGACCAGACCCCCGAGGTAAGGCAATGCTCGCACTCATGGACAGTTGTGGAGGAAACGGTAGGTGTCTCAGTTTCTTCTTCTCATCACAATCCTATTCTCTTCCCCTGTCCATCTGGCCAAGAAAACAGGAGCAAATTCATTCCCCAGGTCCCAAGAGGCAGGAGACCCTTGGACTGAATTTCTGTTCCCTGCCTGGCTCTCCTTAAACTCAGCCAGTTTTCATATAAATCCTGCTAGCCCTGGTCTGGGGTAACCCTGGAATGAAGGTAGTGTATGGGGAGACTGCAAATTACCCCCACGTTAGACACAGGAAGAGGGATAAAGGCTCTCCCAGTAGCTATAACTCAGTCCAATGCCAGAGGAGAAGGGTTTTGCTCCAGAGAGTTGGGCTTCTTTGGAGGATTCAAGGCCAAGGGCCAGGCCATGAAGATGAGTTAAAGCAGCCATGCAGTAGGAGGGCTCCCATTTCCTGACATCTGTTTCTTTCAATGAGCAAAATTAACATCACATTACTGTAAGGTTTGGGAATTGGATTTCCTCAGGCTAGGAGAATGGAAAACAGAAGGAGAGTAAAAAAAGTGGGATAGAATTTTCCAGAAGAGCCGCCTGCTGCTCTCTCTCCATCCATCAAAGCACTACTCACCACCACAGGCTGAAGGATGGAGGGTGTGACTTGGGGCAGGCACTCCAGAAACAAAATGAGTGCACGGAGGTCTTAGAAGAGCTCTATCCTATTCTCAGAGCAGTATCTTCCTGGCAATGCCCCAGAACCCAGGAAACCCCCTAATGTGAAACCAGGGCCACAGAGGGATCTCTCTCCATCTTTGTCTCTGCAGACCCACTGGAAGGAAAACTGCCTTCTCATGGCTTTGACTCTGACGAGGATGGGCTGTGGGGGCTGGTACCTAAGAGGAGTCAGCCTTGGAAACTGCCACCCAGGCCCAGGGTGGGTTCACAGCCTCTGAGGGCTTCCCAGTGTGGGTAAAATGCATTAGTACCAGTCCTGTCTGGCACAGAGCAAAGTGTTTAATTTTGTTAGCTGCTAGCTATTGTTATTCTTATGGCCTCATTCCAGGTCACTTTCCACACCTGTGCTACCCCAGTCTCCTGGAAGGAGACTGAGTGTGCAACCCATTTTAAATATATAACCTGGTTGGGCATGGTGGCTCACACCTCTAATCCCAGAACTTTTGGGAGGCTAAGGTGGGAGAACTGCTTGAGCCCAGTAGTTCAAGACCAGCCTGGGAAACATAGCAAGACTTTGTCTTTACAAAAAATTTAAAAGTTAGTGGGATGTGGTGGTGCACACCTATAGTCCCAGCTACTTGGAAGACTGAGGTGGAAGGATCACCTGAGCCCAGGCTGCCGTGAGCTATGATCATCAAGATCATGCCACTGTATTCCAGCCTGGCTGACAGCGAGACCCCTTACTCAAACAAACAAAAACCAAAAAAACATAACCAGCTGCTCTGGACCACTCAAGCCAGATGCCCTCCTTGGTCTTCCTGCACCCTCTTTCCCCAGGACCATGGCCACAGGCCAGGGCTCTGACTTTGATCTCATACTTCTGATTCTCATTGTGGCTTACCAAGAAGAGAGATTTATTTCTGTTATGTAGATGATGAAACTCAGGCTCAGAAAGGCTAAGGACACTCCCAGGGTCACGCAGCTGGGAGGGGCAGAGCTGCACTCAGAATGAACATACCATTCTGTCTGCCTGTGTTCACCTAACCCCTTCTCCCCATCCCCCCAGTTTCCGGCTGCCCTTGAGAAGTGGAACTACTTGGCAGACCTGACCTTTACTCCAGCATGGCAAACACTGGGGGTGAGCTGAGTGACATCTGCCCCTTTTGATATATCTGGACCCACATTTTGCCACAGTTTCTACTGCTCCCTTTCATTGCTGAGAGTGGCAGTTGTTGCATCTGACCATGTGTTTGTGCTACATTCATGTCACTATCAAGACTGGTAAGATAAAAGATAGACTCCAAGTACTTGAGTTTCACCTAAAATGGGAGGGCACGTAGTTCCTGCAGAAGCAACAATTGCCTGGTCCCTGTTCACTAAGCAAGTATGCACTCGGCCAGCTTAACTCATTCAGACACCTGCCTTGTGTCCACAGGCGTGTACGCTTCTCACTTGAGGTTAACAAAGTGTGCATTTCTCGGGTTCAAATTAAAAAGGACAACTTGTGGCCAGTGACGGGTGATGTTTGTGCTGAGTCCCTGAAGCTAGCAGGGTGCTGGACCATAAGTGACAGCCTGTCCTTACACAGAAGCACACATACAGCAACAGGGATTACAGGCGTGAGCCACCATACCTGGCTGACACTTGTCTATAGCAGGAGAGTTGACACAAGATGACAGAGTGCCACCTTGTTCCACCTCAGATGGGAACGTGGTTTGGGTGACTCCATTTTTTTGCTGTGCATGTCTGTGAATGACTGCAAAAGTTCCTCAAGCATTGAATTGGAAGTTACAAATACATTTTAGCGGGTGGGCAAATGAGCAAATATGGAATTCGTGAATAATGAGGAGGGCCTGTATTTCTCTCGATCCATACTCTGTAGCCAGGAGACATGGAGTGTGGGGTGGGGAGGAAGGAGAGGGTTAGAAGAGAAGAGCACCCTGGGGCTTTGATGGGACAAAACCCCCTTCTGTACTGGGACCTCTATGGAGGCACCCAGGCATGAGAGACAAGAAGCAAAGCCAACCTCACGCCAGCGTGACTGCCAGCGCACCCATATCTGAATGCCAGTTCTGAGACCTATTAGCTGTGTGGTCCTAGAAAAGTCACGGAACCCCTCTGAGCCCTGGCTTCCTCACCTCTGCAAAGAAGAATGGGAAGGAAGCCAGCACTGGATGAGCAAGTGAGGACTCAGTGAGATGATGGTGTGAAGCTGAGAGCGTGGCCCCTGCCCAGGACAGGGACCCTAATGGCACGCCAACACTATTCTTGTTATCTTTGTGACTTGGCCCGACCTCCCAGGCAGGGAGAGGATTGTGTCGATGGGCAGCCCAGGCTGGCAGAAGCCAACAGAAGCACGTGGGTGGTCTGCCTGAGCCCAGGTTCGGGTCAAGCCCAGGGACTCCTAGATTGAAACCCACTGTGTGAAGCTGTGGCCACTTTCCCTCCCTGTGTTGCCCTGACTTGGAGGCCTTTGGATTCCACCTGAAAACAGACTCTTTTTTTTTTTGAGTTGGAGTCTCACTCTGTTGCCCAGACTGGAATGCAGTGGCTTGCTCCCAGCCACCGCAGTCTCGACCTGCTGGGCTCCGGCGATCCTTCCGCCTCAGCCTCCCAAGTAGCTGGATCTGCAGACATGTGCTACCACGCCCGGCTAGTTTTTTGATTTATTGTAGAGATGAGGTCTCGCCAAGTTGCCCAGGTGGGTCTTGAACCCGCGGGCTCAGGCAATCCACTCACCTCAGCCTCCCAAAGCGCGGGATTACAGGCTGAGCCACCGAGCCCGGCAGAGACTTTTTTTTTTGAGTCAGAGTCTCACTCTGTCGCCCAGGTGGAGTGCAGTGGCACAATCATGGCTCACTGCAGCCTTGACCTCCTGGGCTCAGGTGATCCTTCTGCCTCAGCCTTCCAAGTAGCTGGAACTACAGGCGAGTGCTACCACGCCCGGCTAGTTTTTTGATTTATTGTAGAGATGAGGTCTC
>CAUYQG010157073.1:0-12456 GCA_963574415.1 Tarsius wallacei | reverse complement strand
ATTTTTTTTTTTTTTTTTTTTTCAGTATTTTTTATTATCATATTGTGGGGTACAGTTAAGGATTAGATGTACAAATATTTTAAAACATATCTTTTGAGTAGTTATTTTTAGCAATTGCCTTAGAGATCATATTATCAATGCATAGCTTATCCTAATATAATGTTTTGTGAGTATTTTACCAGTTTAAATGAACTATAGAAATCTTACCTCACATCTTTACTTTCTCCCATTTATAATACTTTTAAATATTCCTCTACTAAGAACCGTATTAGATGGTATAATTCTTTGTATCAACTTTCAAACAGAATTTATAAAACTCAAGAGGATAAAAAAAGGCTATAATACTTATCCATATTTTTGTTTACTGTGCTTTTTTTCCTTTTCTGATGTTCCAAGTTTCTTTTTATTATTTTCTTTCTGTTTGGAGAATTTGCTTTAGCTATTTTTTTAAGGTAGGTATTTTGGTGACAGAGTCTCTTAGTGTCCCTTCATCTGTGATTGTCTTAGTTTTACCTTCATTTCTGAAGGATGTTTTCACTGGATATACATTTCTGGGTTGATCTTTTCCATCAGTACTTGAAAAACATGCCACTTCCTTCTGGTGCCTATGGTTTCTGATGGGAAATCTGTTGTCAATCTAATTGTTTTTTTTTCTCTGTAGGTAAGGTTTTGTTTCTCCTTCCCTGCTGTCAACATTTTTTTCTTTGTCTTTGGTTTTTATAATCTTTACTATAATATGTACTTGTGTGGATTTCTTTGGGTTTACCCTGTTTGGGATTTACTTTCCTGGAATTTCTAGGTGTATCTCCTGCTAAATTTGGAAAGTTTTAATTCATTATTTCTTTTAGTTTTTTTTCTTGCTCTCCTTCTTCTTTCTATTTGAATTCCCATTGTCTGCACTGTGGTCTTAAAACTTTCTCAAAGGTACTATCCTGGGTCACATAGTTCACCTTGTTTGCTTTCTATATCTTAAGAGTATTTTACTGCTCCTTGTTGCCTGATGTCCAATGGTTTGATAATCATATATTTTGTCTGTTTCAGGTGTTCCTCATTACTCAATCTTGTTTGGATTTCTTTTTAGTAAGAGTTTGGAAAGTGTTTTGCTTCCTGAATTTAAATTTTCTTGCATTTCACCAATTCTAGAGTAGTTCTTAATTATTTCCTCTTCATATTTTTCTGCTTCTGCATTAATCTATTTAATACTTCTGAAAAATCCAAAAAAGATGTACATTATAAATTATTTTTGTATCTTTCTTGACTTCCACGTTATTTTTTCTTAATTCAATTTCTGTGTGTATCTGTACAGTTTGGGCAATTCTTCAGATTCTTCCTATTTGCTAATTCTTTAACTGCTCTTATTTTATCCATTGAATATATAATTTCAATTTTATTTCAAGAAATTCTTTTTACTTCTCCTGATCTGAATCACCTTTTTAAAAATAGAATGTTTTTATTGTTTATGTTTGGAGTCTCAAGTCTCATGGTGACTTGATTGCTGGGTGTTTTATAAGTTTGAACTGTGAAGTTATATTTGATACATTTATCTCAAAATTAAGAATTTTAATAAGTGTATTAAAGGATTCATCCCTCCAAAGAAGTTTGCTTTTCTTATTCTAGGTAACCTAGGAAACCACCAACACAGGATCACTTTAATTTTACTGTTTCCCAGATAAAGCTGGTAGTGTATGTTTAAATACAAACTCATAGATGGCAAATATGTTGCTAAAAGCTATCAAAGGATGTTTTTATCCTTCTCTCCTAGAGACTCAGCTGAGACAAAGAAATTCTTTCTTTCAGATATCTCTTGACCACACTCATATTGTCTTGTCTACAAATTGACTACATGGGTTGCCTTGATAGCATCTAGCTTTTTTGGTAGGACCTCAATTTCAAGTCCTCATTTTGTAAAGACCCAAGCCCTTATTTCCTGTTTCACATATAGTGATTAAAACACAGGCTATAGATTGATGAATGTCCTTATAATTCTAATTTTTAGTCCCTCTTAATTTTGACACTTTCATTTTTATATAGCTCTAATTGTTCATTCTGAAGTATATTTATTAGAATTTTTCTAATATTTGAAAATTATTTATGGTCTGGAAGTTTAAGAGTATGTAGTGTGCCATATTGTTAAAAAATTGACATCTCCTCTGGATTTTTTCTTGTCAATAAAAAAAATTACTTTTATTTTTATCGATAAAACAAACTTTCAGGTTTGTTGATATTTTTGATGAATTTAATCCACTTTTTCTTGAAATCATCTTTGTTGATGCCTATAGTTTTTTTGTTCTAATATGAACTAATTTTTTCCTATCCCTTCTTCACAGATGCCAACCTGGAATTTTGTTTCTTAATTTCTACGCCTAGGTTAAGTACATATCTCTAATTTGAGTGATTGATTACTTTTTATGTTTTTCAGATATATTAACTTGTAATTATTTTAAAAGAGTAGTTGAGTGATATGTTTTTTAAATTAGGTGCTTATGAATATGTCACCATTTGTCTTTGTCATTAAGTGATGGCTTGCTGGGTAAGAAATTAAAATTTTTACCATTTATTACATGGTATTAATATAACTTTAATATAAAAACCAATAAAGTTAGTGCACAAATACTCAGAAAAATTTTATTTATAAATAAAGATGTAGTTTCAGAACAAAATGAATGCCAGCAATGCATAAAAACATTAATGACAAATGATTTGAGAAATGATTCATTATCAGTAAAACCTATTGAACAAATAATTGAATTATAAACAAAAAGAGAAAAGTCACGCAGTAGTATCAATAATAATAAAAATGAACAATTATAAAGTAATTATTTTGTGCCAGATACTCTTTTAAGTTCTTTATATATATTAACTCATTTAATACATGAACACTATGAGGAAGATGTTATTATTAACAAAAGTAACAATAATAAAGCAATTATTATGTGCCATATACCATTTTAAGTTCTTTACAGGTATTAACACAATATATGAACATTTTGAAGAACACTATGAAGAAGATGTTATTATTCTCATTTTATATAAAATAGACACAAAATAGTAACTTGCAAAACTCACATAATTCTTTTAATGGAAGAACAGAGATTCAAACCCAAGTAGTCTGAATTTAGGGTATACACTGTACTATATCTTGGCATCATTAGGTACTAAAGTTGTTCTATAATTTTTTGTCATCATTTTAAATAAAATATTGAGTAAGTGGAAATGAAGAAACTACTTGTTCTGACAGGAATAATTTACCTGAATGTAGAGTTAAAGCAAAAAAGTTGGAAACTATGAGAGATAAGAGACACACATATCATATTTGATTAGTTTTACTGTATATTCAGGACTATAGTCTCATTTTCCCCTACAGAACTTATATTGACTGTTTTGTTTTGACAAACATTTTAATTTCTAAGAATCCTCTTTCGTTGTCTTATTTATATTTTTTAATGTCAAAATTTTTAAATTTAGTTTAAATTTATAAATGCAATAGCTCAGATTTCTCTCAATATGTTAATTAGAAACAAAATCACATACTATTCCCTAAGTTCTTTTCTGTTCTTTGTTTATTTTTATTTTATTAATATATCTCACAGACATTAGTTGTAAACTAAAATAGAAAAATACTTTGAATTCTCTACATTAACAGAAATAACTCTTTGATCTTTCCTAAGACTGACGATATCTCAGTTAAAAATTTAAATAATGAGCTCTCTGTCTAGCTTATTATTCAAAATTTTATTTTATGAAACATTTAATGAAATTATTAAGTGTTGTTTTTTTTTTTTTTGGTAGCAAGCAACCCAATTAGTGTACTCTGAAATCTCAAATATCAATATGTGATATGAATAGTATAGTGAAAACAAAGGGCATATGAGTTGCAGTGATGGGTAAGATTCTCCAACATGTACTTGGGTAGAATATTCTTCATTCTTTACCTTGCAATGCTATCGGTAAGCTGGTTAGTGTGAGGATGAGAAATTTTATGGCATGTTTTTGAAAATTATTTGTGGGCTGCAAGGAGATATAGCTTCAAGGACTTTGGTATCTTGGCTCATAAAATAAAAATAGTAGAGTCCTTGTTTTTTATGGAAATTTTGGGCTTTGAGTTATCTTTAAGAGCAGAATACAAATGTTTGTTGACTATTCCATTAAAGAAAAATCAGGTAAGAATTTATTAAATGAATATAACTAGGATTACAAATGAAGTCACAGTGAAGATAAAATTGGTACTTTCAGAGCCAAGAGTAACTCATTTCTGACAACTCTGGCAAAGTCTCATAGAAATGAGCTTTTGATTCTATAAAGCTTTCTACTAGTTAAAGACATTATATTCAGACTGAATTCTGGAAATGTCTGAGAGAGGAAAACTGAAGCTTCACTTGTTCTAATTTATCAATCAGAAAGCATCTTTTATAAAATTTTGCAAAGGTACTTTTTTGCACACACATTACAACTTTGACTACTAGATGCCATCAGTGCCAGTTGAATAGACATAGTAATTTTACATTTGATCTGAGCCAAAAGGCTGAGAAGTGATGACATAGCCATTTTATATTGGAAGGCTTCTTGAAAATAAGGTAATAGTGTTTAAAGGATTGTTTTTAAACCTGGTGATGTCTCTGTTTCCGTTTCCTCAACTGTTAAACAGGAATATTACCTACATCACAGGCTTTGTGTAATAATTTTAAAAAGTATACATCTTAGGTCCTGAGAACAATGTTTGAAACACAAAAAACATTCAACAAATATTGGCTATTATTACGTGTCTATTATCTTTGAATACTCCTGCTTTAAAACAGGCTAGTTTTCTTGCAGAGAGAAATATAAAACTACATCTGGGTTTCCAAACAAACATGAAGAAATATTGCTTATAAGTATATTTTTCTTAGCAGCTTGCAGATAGCAATAGCTGTTATGGTGCTCAGACTCAAGGTCTGTGCTTGTTTCAAAGAAAGCTTGCCATGTGTTGGGAGCTTGGCAGGCAACTCGGTTCGGATTCCTTTTATGTCCACTTTCTTTCATTTTTCTTTTAAAATGCGCAAGAAGCAAAGCATCAATTTCTCTCCTCCCTCTCTCCTTCTCTCCTCTCTCTCTCTCATAAACACACACCCACCTACCCACCCACACACATACATACATGCCTACTCTCTTTTGCTTCAATACGAATACACATGCATTCACACTAGTTTTATTTTATTTGTTTTTTGATCCCCAAAGGATTCACGGAGCAGGCTGTGTGCAGCGGCCGTGTTTTCCACTGGTTCAACTGACAGTTACCTACTGTGTGGAGTTGCTAGGAGAAGGTGAATGAGCATTATTACAGCATCAGTTGGGGTACATATTCTTGCGATAACAACCTGTGGAGCTCCGTGGTCTGCCTTCTCTGTGGCTTTATATGTTATTTTCTCTTTGTTGTCATTCATGTTGGCTGCACTAATTGTTAGAACATGACATATTTTTCAGTATTGATTCCAGATTAGTTAAGAGACAAAAGCCTTGGCATTTAAACAGGCACTTTTTTTCCCTCAGGATGGTGCTGCTAATACTGGCTCTTACCATCTGTTTTCTTATTGCATCCTGCCCTCGTTCCTTTGGTAGAGAGGAATTCAGCTTCTCTTAGAGCACGAAAGTCATTCACGTTTCTCTTGTGCATAATAGAGCTCGTAAACTGTAGGAATTCTGCTGTGCTTCAGTGCACGGAACAGTAACAGATGAGCTGCTTTTGGGGAGAGCTGGAGTACTCAGTCGGTCAGTAGTACAGTAGCAGGCTCACATGTACGGACTGTTCCTGTGAGGTCAGAGCATCTGTTTATACTGCTGTCTGCTTGAGGGGGGTGATGTGGTGAGCAGTAGATATGCCTGTCAAAGTCAATAGCAATTCAGGCTGAGGCTTCCATCAGCTTCGTACGTGCCTACTGTTTTGATAGATAAGAGATGCTACTGTATAGCTGCCTGATTTGTAGCGAACTGAGGCATGCTTGTTTTAGCTCCTGAAACTGACTGTAACTGTATTGTCTTAGGAGCATCAGCATGGGGTCTACTGCTACAGGAATTGAAGAACTGGAAAACACCACTTTTAAGTATCTCATAGGAGAACAGACTGAGAAAATGTGGCAACGCCTGAAAGGAATGTGAGTATGCTCTTTGCTTGGTCCTGTGTTTTTATTCCCCCCAAAAAGATTTGACTGTCAACATGACTACTTAATAGTCATAATATTTAACTATTAAATTGTGGGTGTTATCCACCTTTGTGGAATAGTGTTTTCTTTAGAAATACTTGCTCTTAAGAAATAAAACATGTCCATCTCAGCTAACAACCTGTTGAAGGATGGATGGTTTTTGTACTTGCATGTCTTATGAAAGGAAGGTAACTCTTGGAAAAATCACTTTACTGTATACTACAAGGCTTTTTAAAAGCATGTTTTATGTACTGTTCAGATACGTGGTTTAGTTCTGCAGAAAGGTAACTTGGAAATTTGCTTGTCAGGTTATTGGCCAAAATAAAATTTCACTTAGGTAAATAGAGAGAATAAAACTGGTGCTTCTTTCTCTGTGATTTGATTTTGGAAAACAATGACGGGATTAATAGGATAATAACTATTCGACATGTCTTAGTATTTTTATAGGGAAAAATGTTTATGTGGTTAGAAACATTAGTTGCATATCAAACTTGTTGGAGACTTTCGGCTTTAAATTAACCAGTTCACTTCTTCTGAGAGTATAGAATAGCTCATGGTATATAATAGCCCTTACTAAGATGGGTCAAGAATTGTCCATTCTTGTTAGGCATAGAATGTAATTAATTACCTGAGTCAAACTTTAATTGCAATGTTATTCACCTTGCTGTTCATACCTTTACTTTTTTTTTTTTTTTTTTAGCTATGTATGCTGCTAATTCCTGTTTGGTGCTCCAGCACCACACTATGTTTATAGGGTTTAATTATGCCATAACTTAAAAATCAGATTTAACATTTGAATAAGAATGTGAAATATGAATTTTACAGGTCATTGCAATGGCTTAATATATTTGTAGCTCCCAAATGAAAATATATTTGCTTTTCTATAGTAACAACTGAAAGAATCCTATCATGCAAAATAGAGATTTTCTATGATTTATATCACCAATGCTGTGTTTATGTGCTATTTTAGAAAATACAGTATCCGAGTAAATGTGATATCCCTGTTTGATATTAGTTTTTTCTTAAATGAAAATTATATCAAACTTTGTTTAGAGGTAAAAATCCCTTCTACTTTCTTTCATTTGAATGTGTTCAATAATATTTATATATTTAAATGTTGTTCTCTGTATTTTTTTCTTATACTTAAAGTCGTACACAGCACTGCAATGCACTAATATAAAAGCACACTAATGCAAACAACACCTAGCAGATAATAACTTTTAAAAAGGAAGCCATCTTTATATTCTTTGAATGAACTAGAGAAATCTGTTTCAAAGATCCACTGAAGATTTAGAAATTACAGCTTTTTGGTGAGGTTGTTCTCTAGGGGAACAAGGAATCCCATCAAAGAAAATAACAGCTCACAAAATTGATTAACATAGATGCAAATTAAACATTAGCAGTCATCAGATGATTTGTGTTCTAACCTAATGAGTGGATGAGCATCTGCACCGGAAAAATTACATCACGTATTGCAACTTATTTTAGATCTTCTTCTCTTTAACAGAATTGGATTTTTGTTTATTTTGCTTTGTTTGTATTTGTTTCATTTTTCTGTAGTTATTTGAATGTGTGAAGATGTATGGTGGTGTACTTATGCACGTCTTTAAGAAATCCGAAAAGTGATTTTGTGTTCACCTAACACTTTAGCAGGGGCAAAGTTATGGACTTTGTATCAATTGATCTCAAAGATCAATCTGTCATTTTATTTTAGAAAAGGATGATAGAGTCACTCAACAGTAGATCTTCATGAACTGATTGGAAGAGTATATTAATATATGCATATGCTAAATTAATTTTGAACTGTGTCTACCTAGAGCCATTAAATAACCATTAACCAGTGTTCTTTTTTTTAAAAAAATCATTATTTTCGAACTGACTAAAACAACAAATTGTTTTTGCATTGAAGAAAACAGAAATTTGCATTTTGGTGCTATCACTTTAACTTGTACTTCAACGTAACATTTTCAGTGTATAGGATTAGGATTGTCAAAGCAAGAGGCTCTAAATCTAAAATCTGCATAAGTAATGACTACCAAATTATATGATTATGGTCTTTTGTGTAGTTTGCATTTAAAACAGAGATATGAGGGACTCCTTGTTCATTGCTGAAATTGTCTTGCCTATTTAAAATGTAATATTGACTCAAACAGAATTTTAGCTTATCAAAATTACTAGTCCTAGAATTCTACACTTAACTATTGGTAATAAAGTCATACTACTCACAAAAGCTATCAAACAACTGTATAGTAATTTTCTTAGTTTTGGTAAAATAGACTCAATTAGGACTTTTAGGGATTTGTTTGGAAAGTGATTTTTTTATTTTTTATTTTTTACTACATCTAACTTTACCAATGCATTGACTTATTTTAGCAGGATAGCCTGCTTTTAATTGGGCTTGCAATACATACATTCTGAGGTTAAATTAAAAAATGATAAAGGCAAAAGTAAGATAATGTTTATTAAATTATGCCTTAAATACAGAAAACATGAACCACTACTGGTAGATATTTAGAGAAAATTTTTTATAGACATTGTCATATAACATAACATTTTAGACAGTTTTCTGAGTCCATAAAAATAATTTTTACATTTTGTAACAAACATGGAAAACATTGTTAAAGTATCAGTTCTTCTCTCCCATTTTGTTGGTTTCTTTTATTGAGTTTTTTCTAAATCTTTATATGTATAATATTTGAGACACCATATAAAGTGATATGCCAAGAAATCTCTTATTATTTTGTGACAACAAAGGTGAAAGTGTTTCTTACTCCCATTCTAATGTAGACTTCTGTGCTTTAGTCTACTAATTTTCTTTTTACAGTCACAACTGTTTTCTTTTCCTTTTTTTTTTTTTTTAAAGCAGGATTTATTAAGAGGACAGAAAAGCTCCCACAGTGGGAGGGGACCCGAGGAGGTTGCCCCACCACTGTTTTCTTTAGCATTCTTTAATCTGCAGCCTACTACTAATTTGTCACTCAGTATGACAATTTAGATTCTACACAATAACTCACCATCTATAATAATGAAAATATGAGCAAATAACTATGGCATCAGATCCTTCATAAATGAGATTGAAGTCATCAGTTGTTTAGGACCTGGAAAACGCTTTCTATTTCTTATGCCATCTTTACACCAAATTAAGTTTCTTATTTAAAAGTTTCTTGTGAATCTGGGACCTAGACTGCTTCTTACATGCTGAGAAAGCTTATCTATCACCAGTCTTTGTAAAGACTATTAATTTTATTGATTTCCAATTGGATTTTATACTGTATCATTTATGCAGTGGTTTTTTTTTTCAGTTTAAAAAATAATGCCCTTGTGTCATGCTACTGCTGCTTTTCTTTCTTTTCTAAACACACAGAGAGCTTCACAACTGTGGATTTTTTAAAAAAGTAAACATATTTTAAAACACAGATGTTGCTCTTTCCAGTCAGTGTCATTGTTCTAAGAATTTGATCTAACAGGTGACAACATTTTCAGAAAACTGTGGTCAGGTAGAAATTTCAGTGAAAATCCTATGAAATTATGGGAAAAAATTAAATCAATGTGTTATCTCAATGAGATGGTCAATAGAAGAGAAGAAAGTTTGAATTGCTCAAAACCATGAACTGATGGCAAAAATGTCATGCCACTTCATAGAACTTATTGCCAATTCCTGCAGTTTTTATAAATGTAGGACTAGAATCGATCAGAACTTCAGTGAGAAACTAACTTAATATCTGATTAATTTTACATGTATAGACACCTCCTTGTTTCTCTCATCCTGACAAAAATTCAGATATTAAGATCTGAAGTTGTGAATGCAACAGTTGAAAAACATTAAGCTTTTTTTCCTCTTTTCTATCAGTAGGGAAGGATAAAATGTAGAGAAGCAGAAAGTGAAGGCAAGGGGAATGACTGTGCTAATGCTTTACCTAATTTCAGTGAACTGTTATGGTTGAAGAAGGCAGTGTGTTGTAGGTTCTCAGATAAAATCACCCAGGACCTCCTCAACAAGAAGGTGTGGCAGAAATACATATTCAGAATAAGAATTAGAAAAAAAAAAAGTAAATGAAAGGGGCTATTAGCACTGTATTCCCAAACTGGAATCATACCCCAAGATGAAGCAGCATTATTTATAAGAAGCAGATTTGACCTTTTTACTATTTCACATAAACCCTTTGAAGCCCTGCATCCTTCACAGCAAGGGTCCCCAACTTTTTTGGTATCAGGGACTGGTTTCAGCCCAGGTGTGGGGGTGGGGGGACAGGAGGGAGTTATGCAGTCAAACCTCACTGCTAATGTTAATCTGCATTTGCAACCATTCCTCAGTGCTAGCATCACCGACTCATCTCCACCTCATATCAGCAGTAACACGAAAAGATGGGGAGAGGCTGTAAATATAGAGGAAGCATCTCTTGCTCGCCTGCTGCTCATCTCCTGCTGTGCTGCCCAGTTCCTAACAGGCCATGGACTGGTAACCGTCCATGGCCCAGAGGTTGGGGACCTCTGCTTCATGGGGTCTCTGTGTACCAACTTGACCTTTGGAGTCTCTCCCTCTGCTGCCCCTCCCAACCAGACCCAGGGTGGCTGAAAAGAAATTCTGCATAGCACTTAGCTGCCTTCCCTTATTTTGTTTTCTCTCCCAGAGGGAGCTATTTCTTCTTTTTCCTTTCTCAGCCAGAGTTGGTTCTTGGTCCCCATGAGGCTTTTGGAATTGCGTGGGGAAGTTTCTGGTGGTTGCAGTGACTGTAAGGTGCTTTTGTGTTTTATGGGCAGCAGGACCCAGGCAGGCCAAATGTCTTATAGTGTTCGGGGCACTCCTTGTCAGCAACAGTTGTCCCACTTAAGATGTTGCTATGGATCCTATTAAAAAGTACTCAAAGATCTCTGCTTTACTTTCACTTGCAAAGAAAATCCTTCCTGACTCCCATACTAGTTTAGTTTTCTGTTTTTGGCTCATAAGGAACTCAAACTTCTTTTTCATAGCAAAAACTACCTTCCCTCCTGGACTACATCCTCTGAATGCCAGAGTTACGTTGACTTTACTGTGTTTGCTCCTGGACTTCAGCACTTAGCACACTACTTGGCACATAGGAGAGAACGCAATTGACATTTTAAAACCAATCACTGAATGAATCCTGAATCTTATACAGGCTCTAACTAGAGAATTAGAAGATAAACTAAGCTGTCAAAATAGAGCCTAAAGCCAGGTGAGAGAATTGGAGATCGATTCACAGCTAGAATAGGGATGGAGAAGATGGAGGAAAATAATGCTTTCTTATCATTGCTAGTTGTCAGAACTGTGCAGCTCCAACACGTTTGTGTTCTTATGTACTCTTTCCAATGCTTTTATTTATTTATTTATTTATTTTGAGTTGGAGTCTCACTCTGTCCCCCAGACTGGAGTGCAGTGGCCACTCCCCGCCACCGCAGCCTCGACCTGCTGGGCTCTGGCGATCCTTCTGCCTCAGCCTTCCGAGTAGCCGAACCTACAGGCGCGCGCTGCCATGCCCGGCTAATTTTTGATTTATTGTAGAGATGAGGTCTCGCCAAGTTGGCCAGGCGGGTCTTGAACCCACGGGCTCAGGCAATCCACTCACCTCAGCCTCCCAAGGTGCCGGATTACAGGCTGAGCCACCAAGCCCGGCTTAATTCTTTTGATTTTATTGGAGAGACGAGGTCTCGCCAAGTTGCCCAGGTGTGTCTCGAACCCACGGGCTCAGGCAATCCACGCACCTTGGCCTCCCAAAGCGCTGGGATTACAGGCTGAGTCACTGAGCTCAGCTAAGTGTAGACTTTCAAACATCGTGGTGATTAAAATTATATCGTAAGAATGAATATCCCACTCTTGGGTTTGTGTCACTTTGACACAGAAGCAAATTCAAAATACAACCCAGATGCAGAAGTTTAGATAGTAATCCCTGAGAATCTTTCGGATTTATTTCAGATTGCTTGTAATGTTACCTTTTGCATTTCTGATGGTACTTATTTGGACTTTCTATATCTTTCTTTTTCTATTAAGTGGGCCATCAGTCTATCAGTCTTGGTTATCCTTTCAGAGAATCAGCCTTTCAGTTTGTTGATCCTTTGTATGGTTTTTTTTTTGGTCTCAATTTCATGTAGTTCTGCATTGATTTTGTTTTTTTCTTTTATTGTGCTAGACTTGGATTTATTTATTTACTTATTTTTTGAGTTGGAGTCTCACTCTGTCACCCAGACTGGAGTGTAGTGGCTGCTCCCGGCCACCGCAGCCTCGACCTGCTGGGCTCCGGCGATCCTTCAGCCTCAGCCTTCC
>CAUYQG010157068.1:0-21320 GCA_963574415.1 Tarsius wallacei | reverse complement strand
AAATTTTAGGTCAAATTATTTTTTCTCTTCCAAATGTTGAAAGCATTATCTTCTA
Organism: Tarsius wallacei; assembly: GCA_963574415.1. NCBI lineage: Eukaryota > Metazoa > Chordata > Mammalia > Primates > Tarsiidae > Tarsius > Tarsius wallacei. Next base: position 21,265 of record CAUYQG010157068.1, on the reverse strand, counting down.
GAATCCAAATGCTGCTTATGGAAACTCATATAACAGTCCAATTCTCTTTCTTATGAGGTGATTTTCTCCTCTTGCCTTAATTTTTTTATGATAATGATATTAACAAACCCTTACTGAGAGCTCACAGTGTTCCCAGTCCTGTTCTACACACTCTTATTCCTAGTGCCTTGGGATTTCTCAGTAATAAATCCAGTTGTGATGTCATTTTCATTACTGTTCTGAGAACTTAGAGAACTGTTTCAATATAAACACTACTATCCTTTGGGGGTGGTTTCTTCTATTGTTTCCTGACCATTTTTTTTTCTGTCTTAGCATCCTCTGTTCTCTGCTACTAGTAGGGATTAGACCTCTTGGGGATTGATCCTTTATTTCCCTTCTCTCTTGCCTTACAATTTCTCCTTTCTAGAACTTTTATTGCATCTTTTATTTTGGCAATCATATTTTAAGCGCTAAGATGTTTCTTGTTTCTGAGTGATCCTTTCCCTAAGCTACTGTTCTTGTTCTTTGAATGTAATATCTTCTTGAATAACACCGAATGTCCTAACAGAACATATGTTTCATCGTGATTTTATATTGGTCTTTCTCTTGCATCTGCTACACACACACACACACACACACACACACACACACACACACATGATGATCCTTCATTATCTACTCATAGATAAGAAGGGTGAGGTAGATGAGTGAGCTTTCTCTGTTGCTGGATTAGCAAGGCAGGTCTCCCCTTTTCGCTCTGGAGTGAAGATTCTGACTGGGACGTCTCTGAGAGGCAGGAGAGAAAATTTTGAGTAATAGGTTTTGGATTAGGTGAGGAGGGTTTTGGAAAGAGATGGGTAAGTCATGGCAGCAGGGTGGAAAGAGCAGATGAGAAAGAAATCTGACGTACCCCAAAATGAGTTTTGTCAGCCCCACACATTATCATTCAAACAGAAATACAGTTTTTTTTCAAGTAATACATTCCATTTGTCTGTTTGTGTTTTGATACAAGGGACCCCTTCTCCTCTCCCCTAGAAATAAATTTTGGCAACCTGAACTCAGCACAGCATGGAAAAACCAAAAGGGAACCATGGTGTCAACAGTATCCTTATGCTGTGCAATGATGTCCCACTAATCCATCTGCTTCTAGACCCACTCTACACTCCTGCCCTCTGGCTGACAGGCTATCCCTGAGCCAGGAACCTCTCAGGCCCCACCTTCTCACCAACCTGTTTTGCATATTCTGGTCTGTTTGAATTATGTCATGCACGAGTGTATTCTTCTCTACCTTTTATTCAGAATACTTTTCTACCTTTGCTGAAGACTTGCTCCCTACTCTCTCCTATTCTACTTTCTATAGGAGTTTTGTTTATATGTTTTTCATTAGGTGTTTTTGCTTGTACTATTATCTGCTCATTAACACTAACTCTAAGAAAGCAGAGTGTAAACAAGGGTGTATTGCATATGTTTAAACAAAAGTCCTCGAAATCATTTATTTTTTTCTCATCAAAACCACTCTTACTAGTGGGATCTACCACCACAGCCCTGTATAGGGTCCCTATCATAAAACATTCTTAAAAGTTCTATGGTCATTTTAAAGAGATTAAAATCATTGGTGTATTCTTCAAATGTTCTACACACTTGTCAAGCAAATCAAGATTAATTTTATAATAACAAAAATGAATTACATAATCAATTTTTCTATATCCATATTTAGTATGCTTCATGATTTGCCAAAAACTGAATGGCTTGTTTAAATAATTCACTATAATTTCAGTTTTCCAACAATAAGTTTAAAAATTGCTTTATATATTTAGATGTTATTATGTGGAGCATAAAAGTTCATGACTACTCTAGCTTCATAATAAAGTGAATCTTTTGCTGAGGTAAGTTAACCATAGTCTAAGTCCTTATATCTTACATTTAACTTTTTCCAATACTAATGTTACCAGTGCAGTTTTATATGGCTTATATATTCTTAGCAAACCCTTGCCTATCCTTTTATTCTTATCTTTTCTCTGATAATTTACTTTTGCTGTTTCTCCTAAGCAGCAAATAGCCTCTATTTTAATTCAATTTTTGATCCATGAAAAAATTAATCCAATTCATTATTTAACCAATATTTATTGAGAAAATACTATGTGTTATCTGATATCCAGAGGTAAAAAGAACAAACACTGTCCTAGCCATTATAACTTTTTGCACTTTTTTTCTCTATTTAGATACATTATCTATTTAACCTGATAGATAATATTGATTGAAAACATGCCTACAGCAAATATACACTCAACAGAACTTTTCCCCTTATGATGAGAAATAATAAAAGGGATGCCCAATTTCATCCTACTAAATATTTTCCTGGAGGTTCTAATCAGTGCAATAAAAAAATAGAAGACATGCAAATTAGAAATGGAAAAATTATCATCATTCACAAATGAAATAATTGTGTACAAAGAAAATTCAAAATAATCTATTAACAATTTGAATTAATAGAGAATCTAGCAAAGGTGCTAAATAACAGGAAATATAATAAAAATCAATTTTATTTCTATATACCAACAACAAACAAATAGAAAAGAAAATGTTAAAATTTAACACTGATATTAGCATCAAAGCATAACAAATACCTAGAAATAAATCTAAGAAAAAAAAATGTTCTAGACGTCTATACTGAAAACCACAACATATTAAGATAAAGTAAAGGAAAATCTAAATAAATGGAAGATTCTATTTGTAAAAATACAGATCTTCCCAAATTGTTATAATGCTCTTTAATTTTCTGCAATTCCAATGAAAATCCAAGCACTGGTGTATGTGTGTGTGTGCGTGTGTGCGTGTGTGCGTGTGTGTGTGTGTGTGTGTGTGTGTTTACAAAACGATTCTAAAAAAATTTATGAAAATTCAAAGGGTCTAGAATAGCAAAGGCAACTGTAAGGAAGAAAACCAAATCTGGAAAACTCAAATAACTAGATATTAAGATTTTAAGAAAGCTATAATAAATAGGTAAGTGTGATATTAGTGCAAAGATAGGAAGGAAGGAAGGAAGGAAGAAAGAAAGAAAGAAGGAAAGAAAGAAAGAAAGAAATTTAAAGAGATCAGAAGCAAACCCTACAAATATTCAGTCACCTAATTTATTAAAAAGTGATTCTGTAATGGAGTATTTTCAATAAATGGTGCTGGGTCAATTGAATACCCAGATGAGAAAAAAATATATTCTCACTCCATCTCACAGTATATACAAAAGTCAATTCCAGATGGACTGTAGCTCTGTGAAATGTTTTAAAATTTTTTGTAACTTTAAGAGGAAACTATCTCATAAATGTGTAAACAAATTTTTTTAATAAGAATACACATACACAAGCAAACACAGAGTAAAAAGGCTAACCATAGCTTGATAGAAAAAACATACAATCTCTGACAAAGGTCCCTTATCAAAATGTGCACATAGGGCAATCCCCTCGGGTCCACTCCCACTGTGGGAGCTTTTCTGTCCTCAATAAATCCTGTTTTCTATTTAAAAAAAAGAAAGAAAAGAAAAAAAGTGTACATGGAACTTTTACTAGTTAAAAACAAAAGATTTTTAAAATAGAGAAAAAGCCCAACAAAAGGAGACGTATAAGTGACCAATAACCACACAAGATATTTGACCTGCAAGGAAATGTAAATATAAAATGCCATCAGGGATAAAACATAAGTTTAAGCTATAATGCAACACAACCATGAGAGAGGCTAAAATGGAAAAGATAGAAACTACCCATGCATATAGAACAACTGGAATTCTCATGAACTGCTGCTGTGGTGGTATAAACTGCAACAATTGAGACTATAATTTGGCAGTACCTGCTAAACCTGAACATGTGTATATCTTTGCCTCAGCAATAGTAAAATGCACACATATTTTTAGCCAAAAAAAACACCCCACATGTATTAGAATATTCATAGCAGTACCATTTATATTAATCAAAACCTGGAAATTCCTCAAGTGCCACCAACACTAGAATGGGAAAGTGAATGGTGGAATGCCATACAGCAAAAATGAAAGGATGATCTATGACCACATTCTCTGAATAAATCATGGAAACATAATGTTGAGAAGTAGAAGCCAGGAGAATGAACACATACGTCCATGACTCAATTTCCATTCGGCCAAAATCTGGATAATGACTCTTCTTGGAGGGCAGTAACTGGAAGGGAGCAGAAAAAACCCTCTGGGTGTTAGTCATGTTCTTCATACTGATCACGGTGTGTGTTACCCAGCTGAGTTCATTTCATGAAAGTTCATTGAGCAGAACAGACAGAGCTTTTCTGTAGGGATGTTACACTTTAATAAAGTTAAGCACAAATGAATAAATAATAGCTTCTCTTTATTTTTATAACTGCTGGTACCACACATGAACTATTATATTTAGATCCTCTTTGTAAAATGCAAATTTTAAACTGTTCTCCTATGCCTTTTCCAGTTTTATTAATCAGAAATATTTAGGCCCAAACTATTGTAGTTTTTAGCAATTATTATTTTATGTTTTGATCATTAGTTTGCATTTTGTTTTACAGTCACATTTACCCCAATTACACAGACCTAAATATTTAACAGGGTTTTAATTCTTATTTTAGACTTTTTATAGCTCATATTCTCTATTCCTAATTTATGGATGTTGATTTGCCTCTTATTTAACTGGGAAACATCTTTTGAGAGATTCTTACAGGTAGAATAAATGCCTCACAGCTGATATAATTGATCTTTCTTCTATCACCTTATTTAACATTTTGTTTTCTGATTATTGCTTGTGATTTTTTGTTTGTATACCTAGTTTTGTCTGCTCTTTTTAAAAAAACATGGCTGGGCACAGTGGTTCATGTCTGCAATCTCAGTACTTTAGGAGACCAAAGTGAGAGGATTGCTTGAACTCAGGAGTTCAAGACCAAGCAAGGCAACACAGCAAGACCTCGTCACTATATAAAACAAAAAATAAGCTGGGCATGGTGGCACATGCCTGTAGTCCCAGCTACTCGGTAGGCTAAGGCAAGGGATTACCTGAGCCAGGAGGTCGAGGCTGCAGTGAGTTATGATTGTGCCACTGCACAAAAGAGTAAGACTCCAACTCAAAAAACAAAAACAAAACAAAAAGTCCTGTGATATAGAAATTAAACATTTTATTGTGCCCACGTGGTTGGGCTGAAATTTTGAGAAAATACATTTAAATTTATTTTTCTCTGTTTACCAACATAAAAAATTTACACTATCTCTCTATTCTATGTAGACTGATAAATTCTGTGTACTCTTTCTTCATACCATCTTCTGTATATTCCAATTTTAGTTGCTTCCACATGTGGAATGTAAATATTTCCATTAAATAACTTATTTTCTCCTTTGCCATAAACTCCATAGTCATATTTAAAACAATTATTCTGATTAAATGTTCTTTCCTGGCCAGACTCATTGGCTTAGCCTATAATCCCAGCACTTTAGGAGGCCGAGGCAGGTGGATTGCCTGAGCCCGCGAGTTCAAGACCAGCCTGGGCAACTTGACAAGACCTCGTATCGACAATAAATCAAAAAGTAGCCGAGCACAGTAACACATGCCCGTAGTTCCAGCTACTTGGAAGGCTGAGTGGAAGGATCGCTGGAGCCCAGCAGGTTGACGCTGGATTGCAGTGAGCGTGCCATTGCACTCCAGCCTGGGCAATGGAGTGAGACTCCAACTCAAAAAAAAAAAAAGTTCTTTTCTTCTAAGGATTTTGTGCCATTTCCTTTACATTTTCCCATTTTTTGAGTTCTTTATTATTTAGATGCCCTTCATTCAGCTGGATTAATTCTTGGAGTATTTTTTCATGAAGGGCACATAGATGGCACACATTCTAAGTACTTCCATATTTCAAAATCTGCAAGATTGTCTTGGGAATGATAGTTTGAGAGAATGTAAATTTGTGTTTTGAATTAAATTAACATTTTATTATTGCAAAGGCAGTGTACGTACATGGTAAAAAAAAATTAGAAAATATAGATAAGTAAAAGGAAGTCAATAAAACTGCCATATTTCCCCTCCTCAGAGATCACCACTGCTAACACCCTGGACTACCCGCTTCCAGATCTACTGCCTTCACATAGATGTGTATGTATTTTTATCAAAGCAACATTTACAACTGTATATGTTGTTTTGTAACAAGCTTTTATTCAATAGATAAATGTCCATATCTCCAAGGCATTAAATTTCAATGCCATTTAATGCCCAAACTGTACTCAAATTTCCCCAATTGTCCTTTACAAATGGTTTGCCCAAAATATGAATACAGGTGGTTATTCCCTTAAATCATGCCAAACCTAGAACAGGCCTCTTTACAGGATGGCCGTTGAGCGAACTGGGACAAATGTTCATTTTCTTGATCTGTCCACCTGCTTGTTTCTGTATCACTGTCGAGAAACAACCATCTTTCTCCAAATCTGTCGACATTTCTGCCTAGCCTCCTGTCACTTCGTGTTGCAGAAGAAAATTCAAATAGTAACTTAATTTTCCCCCATACTTCCTAACTTGTTTTGTCTACCCTTGAAATTGAAAAATATCACGGGGTACTATCTCCACGGGACTCTTCATTAATTATGCATGATATTCGGGTACTCAGTGAGCTTTCATCTAAAAGCTAAAGTTTTTATTGAGCACAAAGACCTTTTTTTGTTGATGGTGGTCTGCAATGATATTTCCTTCTGGAATTTCTGGTGTATGTAATTCGAATCCCCTAACCTTACTCCTGAATTTGTTTCTTTACCGTTCTCTCAGTCATTTTTACTTCTTTTACTTGAATTATAAGAATCATTTTCAAGCTTACATATTTGGGGATAATCATGAGGATGGGGGTCTCTGTGTTAGCACACCACTCAGGAGCATGGAGCATTACCAACCCAACCAGCATCGACAAGGACAATCTCAATCAATTATTACATCAAGCCTATTAGCTTTGGACTCATATTGACTCCATTTTACAGGTGATGAATCTAAGTCGCCAGGAAGATACATAGCTTGCCCACCCACATGGATAATAAGGGGTCAGATTGGAATCCAAACCCAGGCTGCCCCACACCTCCAGTCTCACAACCCTATCGTTCCTATCCCCCAAGTCTCAGAGTTTGGTACTTTAGTGGGAGCCTGCAAAATTCCTTTCCAGTTAAGTGTAGGCTTTTTATAGCTCATATTCTCTATTCCTGACTTACAGATGTTGATTCACCTATTACTTAAGTGAAAACATCTTTTGAGAGATTCTTAGAGAAAGAATAAGCACTTCATGTCTGATATAATAGGTCTTTCTCCATCACGTCATTTAATACTTTGCTTTCTGATTATTGCTTGAATGCTGCTAGCCATGAATAAGCCACCCTTGATCTGGCACCTTTGAATCTATATTTTATAGAAATTTTGTCAAACAGTTATGATATGGCTGGCTGTCTTCCCTGATTTCTAGTGTGAATACAGATTTTCCCCTATATTTACGTTCCCTTGCATATTTCAATAGAAAGCCTCATACTAAATGCATATTTAGAGGGTTTTTGTTTTTTGTTTCTTATCTCTCCTACCAAAATACAAGCTCTGGTTATTTCATCTCCCTGCCCTAAAACCTTCCATGACTTTTCAACTCATAGTGAACAATGCAAAGTCCCTTAACTTGGAAATCAATTCAAGCATGACTTTCAATCTAGTCGAGCACAGCATGACTCTCCAATCTTATCCCCTATCACTCCCATTTATCCTCTTTGGTTTTAGAAGAAATTGACCCATATAATGCATTCTTTTGTGTCCTTGCCCCACACCCTGGCACCACACTGCTTTCTCCAAGTGAAATGCCCTTTCTCTCCCCCCCCCCGCCACTGATAATCCTTATCAACCTTCAGTGGGCAGCTGAAATGCCAACTGGCCCTTGAAGTGCCCCTTCAACCCATCCCATGCCCTCTCTTTCCTCAGATGCCCCATAGACACGGTACATCTATCTCCTCAGTGGCTTTCTCTCAGTCAGAGTCCCAGCACAAAGCAGATGGCACATTCCAGTAAGGATACTCCAGGGAGAGTTCACTCACAAATGGGTGGATTACAATGTGGTGAGTGGCTGTAAAGGAACCTCAAGGGTCAGTGTAGGAACCAGTATTTGGGAAGGAAGGAAGGAAGAAAGAGAGAGAGAGAGAGAGAGAGAGAGAGAGAGAGAGAGAGAATCCTTGAGGCTTGGAAGAGGAGAATCCTGCATTGTTTTGAGAATGTTTCAGTCAAGGGAGCAACTAGCTCAAGGTCACCACAGAGGGAGGGATACAGCAGTCAGTATACTCTGACTGCAGTCTCTCTCTTCCTCCCTCCAGTCTCTTACCAGGGCTCCCTTTGGTCAGAAACCAACCAGAAGCCAGAGGGCCCAGGCTCCTAGATGTAATCCATGCACACTGGCCTCCTGGGGCCCAGAACAGGGTGAAAAGAGAGGAGGGGTGAATGTTGATGCACAAAAGAAGATCTCCAATGCAGACTCTGTCACCTTCCATCATTAACGGCAGCAGTCCCCAACCTTCTTGGCATCAGGCACTGGTTTCATGGAAGACCATTTTTCCACAGACTGGAAGAGGTGGTGGAGGGGATGGTTTTGGGGTGATTCAAGTGCATAACATTTATTGTGCACTTTATTTTTAGTATTATTGCATTGTAATATATTATGAAATCTTTATACAATTTATCATTACAAAAAGGACTCATGGACAGAAGTGGTAAATAAAATAATGGAGCCAGGCTCGGTGGCTCAGCCTGTAATCCCGCACTTTGGGAGGCTGAGGTGAATGGATTGCCCGAGCTCGCGGGTTTGAGACCTGTCTGGGCAAATTAGCGAGACCTCATTTCTACAATAAATAAAAAAATAAGCCAGGAGTGGTAGCGCATGCCTGTAATTCTGGCTACTTGGAAGGCTGAGGCAGAAGGATTGCTGGAGCCCAGCAGGTCGAGGCTGCGGTGGCCGGGAGCGTGCCACTGCACTCCAGTCTGGGCGACAGAGTGAGACTCCAACTCAATAAAGAAATAAAGAAATAAAATAAAATAATGGGTAGGCCACAGGCAGACTCACGTAAGTGCCATATCCTGACTGAAAGCCTGCCACCAGATGCAGCTGTACAACTGAAGTACGTCAACTCACTCACCACTCACTGACGGTTTTGACACGAGTCTGCAAGCAACCGGTTTATGGTCTCTGTGCAGTCAAACCTCACTGCCAATGTTCACCTGGACTGGCAGCCATTCCCCAGCGCCAGCATCACTGCCTCAGCTCTATCTCAGATCAGGCATGAGGTTCTCATAAGGAGCAACCTAGATCCCTCACCTGCACAGTTCACAATAGGGTTCACACTCCTGAATGCCACCACCGATCTGACAGTAAGTGGAACTCAGGCAGTAATGCCAGCAATGGGGTGTGGCTGTAAATACAGATGAAGTTTTGTTTACTTGCCTGTCGTTCACCTCCTGCTGTGCAGGCCTGGTTCTTTACAGGCAATGGACAGGTACCAGTCCACACCCCAGGGGTTGGGGACCCCGGGTTTATGACAAATATTTGTCTCTTAACTTTCCCTCACTGAGGGTAGGCACCCAGTTCTACATTTCTGCACCCCAGTGTCTAACACAGCAGTAGGCATGCAACCTGTGTTCAGTGAAGTTGTGTTGAGTGAGAGAACAATAATGATATGACTCTACGGTTGTTTTGTTATTCTAGAGGTGGAAAAGGGTAGCCTGAGTCATCTTATCTCCCCTCTTGGTGATCAGTAGCACTGATGGAGATATTCAGGTAAGGCCTTGCAGGTATGAAGCCCTGAGGCTAGTGTCATCTGTACTACATTCCTAATGGACCAGTCAACCCAACCTCTAGCATTCTTTCCAAGTTCCAGGGAATACCAGCAACCAGCCACTACTTGTGTTATTATTGCATTAATCAATTCACATGTTCATTCATCTGTTCAGCACTCATCAGGAGGCTATCGTGCACAGCAAGGGTTCCAAACCCATATGGCACCATGGGAAACTGTTCCACTGTTCCTCACTCTGCTGGTAACAATCCTTGCACACAGTCCACTTCTGTTCATTGAAGATAGACAGGAATAGAAAGGGAAGGAAAGGTCTGAGGGAGCACGGCTAATAAGCAGCTTGAAAGCTATGTTCATGTTAACATGCCACCCAGACATACGGAATGAAGATGACTCTGTTGACATCAAAGTGAACCTGTCAAGAGAGGAAAGAAGCCCTCCTTAGGGGACCAATCCCCATTCTGGTGTCTGGTGGTTTACGTGTGGCCCCTGGAAAGATGAATGAGGTCCCTGGCTTTTCTCAGATGTGTGATGTGGCCACACTACATGAGCCTGTGGCAGCAGAAATGCTTGGTCACTGGTGCAGGGCTTCCAAGCAGAGAGAGGAAACATTCCCATGGCCAACTCATCCATGCAACCTCAGCCCAACTCTGTCCTACTTGGAACCCTGACTTTGGAAACTCAACATGTGAGACTTTGTGATTTTGATTAGAATGACATCTGTATGGGACAGCTACATTCTCTCCCTAGGCGGGAGGGGGAGAGGAGGGAAACATTTTCCAAACAAAGGGTGAAAGAAAATCGCTGTTTACTTATGCTCCATTCTTCTTAATTTCTGATATTCTTTTAGACAACTGCCAAGTCTAAGTGGAAAGAGATCCTCTGATGCAATAAGTGTAGACTTTGATCTGACACTCACCAAAGTCATTCTGAAAAATTTCAGACCAGAACCACTTGAGTAACAAGTCATAAAATGGATGTAAGCCTTGACTTTTTTTTAAAATTTGCCAATAAGCTGGTCTTGAGTATTAAAATGAGCTTTTCTCCAAAAGTAAACACTTGTCATACATACTTAAGATGACATTTTCTATAGCATTCCTTTTTTTTCCCCTTATGATAAGCATATATTTCATGCCTAGGAGCAAATGCAGCTGCTGCCCTTTGAACCAGTACCGATCATGGCCTTGGCTTCACACAGATAACTCTGGGTCAGACTCTTTGATCTCACTCCTCCAGGTCTCTCACTTTAGTAGGACTTCCAAGTCACCTGGGGCAATGCCTAAAATGCCTTCTGCCTGAATGATCATATAATTTGTACTGTCAACTGGGCACTTTGCAGATTGAAACGAAGTGTTCTGCTTATACCAGGAAAATGAGCATTAGCCTTGACTGACCTGGACTAGACAGGGTGGATGGCCCTTCTAGCTGAGAAAAGGGTGGACATCAACAGCCTGGTGCATTTCTACCAAGCTGATGGAGACCTCTTTATTCGGTCACGATACAGGATAAAGAGCAAGGAATATTAGTTGTAAGTGAGCCAGCAGTAGCTTCAGGTACCCCCACTCTAAGGACAGCAGAGTAACTGGAGAGTCGCAGAGACTGTGCGTGGGATCTCAATATGTAAGAAGACCCTCTTCCTATGTCCACCTCTGGGCCAGTTTCCCCACTGACTGACCTATACCCCCCTTTGGTAGCAAGATTTATGAATACACACTCTCTCTCTCCCTTGCTATATGACATCAATTAAAATTGTATCTCGTTTTACTAGAGCTTTCCATGTCAACTGGGAAAGGAGATGGCTGGAGCACTCTTGAACAGCTAAGAACATGACAGCTCATCATGGGGGCCTCTTTCCTTAGGCCCTTGGCTGGGAATGTCCATTTTGCACACCTCCCACTGACTCTCACTGTCTACAGTGCTCAAATATGTATAAAATAGTAACACTGTTATTCACATTATAATAGATGTTAGCAATATTCGCTATTAAGCGTTAAGCACTCCTACGAGGGCAAGCATCCTAGCCGGTGCCTACTTATAATGCTCTCTAATCCCCAACAAATAAAGATATGTCCATTTCCATCCTATGGATAAGGACACTGAAGCTCAGAGAGGTTAACTGTCTTGCTCAACATCACACAGCTAGGCAGTGAAGACGGTGACTTCCCCCAGAATCTGCCAAGAGGTGAGAAATTCCAAGCCCTATTTGTGCCTTAAAAAAAATGTCTGCCTGCCAAGCTTGGTGGCTCAGCCCGTAATCCCAGCACTGTGGGAAGCCGAAGTGAGTGGATTGCCTGAGCCCGCAGGTTTGAGACCAGCCCGGGCAACTTGGTGAGACGTCGTCACTACAGTAAATAAAAAATTAGCCGGGCATGGTAGCGCGCGCCTGTAGTTCCGGCTATTTAGAAGGCTGAGGCGGAAGGATCGCCTGAGTCCAGCAGGCCGAGGCTGGCATGGCCCCGAGCATACCACTGCACTCCAGCCTGGGCGACAGAGTGAGACGCTAACTCAAAATAATAATAAAAACAATGTTTTCCCCTCCAAGCAGTCTCGCATATCACTGCTATTGATGGTTAAAATTTGTGCAGGAGACTAGTCAAGAGGCATGTGTCATTTTCTCTCCCTGAACATAGAGAACAAGATGGCGAAGGGAGTGTACCCATTTTTATTCCGCCATCACATGTGTGCGCTTTTTAAAATGTCACATGCATTCACCAACACTGTGCTGGATATATTATAAAGGCAAAAAAAAGAAATGTAGCACAGGAAAAACTATTGTTTAGTGCATTTAAATCAGGATCATGAGAATCATGTCCAGGGCATAGTCCAGTAAGTTTGCAAGATGTAGGTGCCCTGCTCGGACCCTCTGCTGACACTGCAGACCCGAGGGGTAGACACGTGTTCCCGTTACAACAGCTGAGCCCCAGAAGCAAAGATTTCCCAGGTGGCAGCAACTAGAAGGAACCAGTGCCTGTGAGAAGAGCCTGGGTGACATCTTCAGCAGGGTTTTCTGGGTTTCTCTGTTTCTTTCCCCTCCTCCTCTCTGAGCAAGGAAGCCCATGAGGTGAGTGTTTAAGGCTAATGCTTTCTACCCAGTGTGGTCCCGCAGCATAGAGATGAACACCACGGTTTGAAAGATCAGGGAAAATAAACATGGGGCCGAACTGAGTGACTCGCGGCGAGAGTCAACATGGATGTTCTATCCTCCCATTCTGAACACAAAGGGTGCTTAAAACTTTAATGAATTGAACTCCGTGAGTAAGGGATGTTAATCATTTTAATTACCCAGCAGCTTGAAATCAGATATAACAGTCCAATAATGTATCTTTAAACGAATACAACCCTGCCCTATAAAAAATCCCTTCCAAACCCATTCTAATAATTTCTATTTATCTTTTCTGACGTTAACTGTTATCCGGCCCTGCCGGCCAACAGACAGCCTTCCCCTCGCATTTGGTTTAAATGCAAAGCCGTCTAGTTTTTCAATATCATTAGCGTCCCCCTGGTGGGCAGAGAGCAAGGCGGTGGCACCGGTCACACTTGACTGCTTTATCTCATATGACAAAGAGAGATGATGTGCTTCAACGCAGGCCAGCCTGGCAGAGGGAGGGGGCCGCAGAGAACTCCCCCTCCTGCCGAGAAGCACCAAAGGGCCCCTCCGTGTGACTTGCTAACAGCATGAAGGGCCAGACAAATAGATTTTCCTCTATATTTATAACCAGCATCATTCTTCCTTTCAGGGCGTTCAGTGCAGGTAGCTGTTTTATATGAAATGAACAATCTTTATAGACGTACCAGAGCCATAACAAGCCTGATTTTCAGCGAAGCTGAGGTATATAACTCTTACCGAATTGTCAGGCTACTTGCTCAACAAATCAAGCCTAACTTATGATGTTTGCAGTGTAATTTTTATTCCTGTTTGACTAGCCAACTACCCGGTGGTAATAGGATGTTAGGAGAGGGCAGTGGCGATGTTTGTGCATGCCGTGATTGATAGGCCGACTCGGCATTTTTCATTTATATCTCCCGATTCCAAATCAGTTAAGTTTAGGAAAAATGAAACAAAGTAGCAAGAAAAATGTTTGCAGATTGCAGCCCGGCGCTCCCGCAGACCTGAGTTCAGCCCACATCTGCCGGGATTGTCTGGAAACATTAAGATATCTAAATGAAAATCAATACTATATGTGCCAGGCATTTACTCCCAGGAACAAGCATCCAGAGACCTGAGCTAATCAGACTTCCAGCTTGTGCCTCTGCCATAGACCCAACCCCAGGGGTGTCCTAATTGCCCAGACTAATCATAGAAGAGTTAAATTTATAACCAAGAAAGACATCTTGTTTTTCTTACCAGCCATCATTTAGGAGCAGGAAGGCTCACCTGTGAGGTGGGTGCCAGATGTACAGTAGGCGCCCCGTCCGAGAGGAGACGGCTCCTCACCTGTCAGAAGAGAGGGAAGACAAATTTACTGGCAGCTGTAAAACCGGTAAGGCTCACTGAAGCCCTGGGGGGGGAAGCGTTCCCTCAGCTCGAACACAAACCGCAGAGCTCCTCGTTTAAAGCCTCGCCACTTAACCCCTGTGTTCTGGAACATGAAAGTCCCCTGCACCCTTTGATCCCTGGCCTGGTTTTTATTTTAAGGAAATCGCTCAGAAAAGCATCAGTGACGTTACAAATACAGGGATCTGTTTTTCCCTGGGGTCCCGCTCGAGGCTTTTGTCCCTCGGAGCCTCCAGAGGAGCTAATGTCACTCGGCGACACGTATCTCCCTACTATACTGTACAAACAAGTCACGGATATTATCCACACTCCAACAAACTACAAAGTCACACAATAGCTATTGGACAAGCCCGCACTATACTGCTGAAAAACCATAATGTATCAGGGGACTGGATTCCTAATATTTGCATTCTAGATGCCAACTGTGAGCATATTTTGTACTATTTTCAACAAATTACACCAAAATATGCAAAATGTTTATAAGGCTCCATCTTCTATTTTTGGCTCCGGTATATTTGCAACTTAATAGTCCTTCAGAGATTTGTTTGTCTCCTCAGGAGAAATAGGAAAGTGGGGAATGAAAACACACACACACTCACTCACACACACATACACAGAGAGAGAGAGAAAGAGAGAGAGAGAGAGAAGAAAAAAGGAACGAAGATGCTTTGTTCACGCGAGTCGAGTTCTGCAAGTTTTTTGTACAGAGTGGAGCCAGCTGTCCCTCGAGACCTTCTTCAACAAGAAATTTAATAACATTATTTGGATTCTTTGTGCCCTGGATTTCAGATGTATTTTTAATGTGTGTGTCTTAAAACAAAACAACCATTGTCAAATGCTGTATTCTTGTCTCACCAGTTTAAATGGCTTCCTAGACAGCACGACTCTGGGAGCATCACAAGGGTTGTGATCAATGGGAGATTGTGCCTTGTACTCTGTGACTTCCCAAGGACGCACACCCCTTCCCACAGGAAGGTTTGTCCGTTTTCTTCCAGGGAAAGGTCCGTGTGATGTGAACAATGACAGTCTCTTGCCTCCCGTTCCACCACCATCGCCTCCATGCTCACACGTTGCGGTGCAAGGATACATCTGTCACCCTTGTCTTCGACCCTGTGGCACCATCATCCCTGACTACACTGTGTCTGTGTAACATCAGGGCTGATATGTTGAGCAGAGTCCAGGGTGAAGGAGATTACGATGTGTCTGGGTTGGGGATGGCAACCGTTTTCCAGCCGCTATGCTACACAACCAAGTCAAAAATGTTTCACTCCAGTTTCTGCATTGGAAAATTATTTTTTGGAATGTTCTTTCTAATGAATTTAATCTAGAGATCGGGTCTCATGCCTCTCCTCTCTAACTAGACAAATCTTTTCTATCAAGACTGAAGCTTCAGCCAAATTCAGTGCTCACCCAGAATGAATAACACTGGAGAAAGAGGTGATTAGTGAACAAATCCATGTCCTTGACCTGCCTGCACCTACACAACAGTGGGAGAACGTGTATTACCTCCTATGTCTTCATACTTGTAGGTTGAATAAACCCATGATACATGTGGATGAACTGGGAAGTCAGTTGAGCTATACATAGACTCAAGAAGAGGCCAAAAAGTGACATTCAAATGGAGAGGCCAAGGCCACAATGAGTCTCATAACACACCAGGCTGCAGGTGACAGGCTCTCCTCCTAGAATGCTGTGCTGCTCCGCACACCAAGCCCTGAAACAGAGGCAGCCAGACCCTAATGTGCCTCAGAGACAAAGGTCAACAGCTGTTGACCCCTCGGCAGAATGACTCCAAACCCATTCCTCAGCCAGATGGGGCCTATCAAGAAAACAGGCTTGATATGGCAAGGCGTGGCTTCCTGTAGGAAGGGTGAGGGTGCCACAAACCCCACGTCTCACCTCCTCGGTCCTCACATGACCCACTGTGGTCAGGTCCCTACACGCACAGGAGCTGCCGTGAATGGCCTGGGTGGTGAAAATACTCCCGGGGTCTCAACAGAAGAAAGCCTGCTAGAGGCCGGGGAACAAGGCAGGGCCACCAGGACTAAATCAGTCTGGGGGGTCCCTGGAGAGAGCCAGGCAGATCACAACAGTGACACAGATTCTGCTTGGAGAGGGGTCCCGCGCACCAGGCACTCTCCCTCAAGTTGTGTTTTCAATAACTCGCTTCAGCTCCACAAAGTCCCTATGAGGCGGCTCCCATTATTATCCCACAGGGGAGTTGCGTGATTTGGCTTCAGTCGCAGAATGGCTGAGGGACAAAAGTCAGGGTCTGTCCATGGGGTCAGGCGTGGGGTCCACGTCATGAACCCTACTGCTCTACGCATCCAGGATGAGGGCCATCTATGAAGGTAGAGAGTGGCCCCCAGGTAGGGATCAGAACAATTTATATTATTGATAAGATAATAATAATGTGCTAAATCCACATCCAACACAAAGCTTTAAAATGGATGCCAAGTCAGAGCTGAGCTTCATCATAGAAGAGAGCAACTCAAACAGAAATGCAGTTAGAATGAGTGTAAGGTACACATTTGGGGGCATTGCACAGAGTGACGCACTTGGGCTTTGCCCCGCCTTCAGACACTGGTGAAAGTAACTGTATTCAATCACCGGTGGCATGGGCTTCACCCTCCCCCGAATCCCCCTGCATTCGGAAGCCCTGCGGCCTCTCTGTCATCTCACAATCAGGAAACCAGAAAGTCAGTAACTCCCAGAGCCGCCTGCCCAGGGCCCCAGCCCTCCTCCAGACCCACCTACCGTCCCCCAAGCCACCATCACTGGCCCCAGCAGAGTGAAAACTCATCACAACGTTCCCCACAAGACAGAGTGAACATTCGTATGGTGACCTTTCTCCTGCCTTTGGCTCTGAAGAAAAGGGGCAGAGAGCAGGGGGAGAAAGAGGGAACATTCACCCTGTGGACTGAGTTGGGAGGAGGACATGGCTTGTTGAATCTCAATAAATCAGAGTGTCCCCGGGAGGTGGAAGCAACAGGGGACAGCGTGCAAGCCACACCGCACATTGACCCAAGGCACGGCTCCTGGAGAAATGATGTCCTCTTAAGCAGACTCCTGGAGAGATGGTCTGCATTTCTTCTGACAAATTAGAAGTGCCCTGAATGCAACCATTCCTCAGAAAATAGGCCTGATTTAGCAATGGGCTGGCAACATTATCTCGCCACATAAAAGACCATTTAAGCAGGGAAGCCTTTAGCACACTGGCCCGCTGGAGGTAGCATTTCTGAAAAATAACCCACCTCCATGGCCACCTAGGCCAGTCACTCCTCAAGGGAAAAGTTTCATCTACAACCTTGAAGACCAAGCAGGCTTTAACCGAAGGAAAGGAGTCATTTGTCTCTGGTCTCTGTGTGAGTTTTCTGTGCTCCTGTCCTGCTCGGGCCCTCAGCTCATCTCCACGGCCTAGCCCAGGTGGGCACCACCCTGTGGGGACCACAAGCTCCATCCCATCCCACGCATTTTGCCCTGTTCAGGGCAGCAGAGCCCTGACCATCCTCACTGAATACCAGTGCAATTACAAAGCAGATCTGGTGACAATGTTCGAAAGATGAAACGATCCATTTGCACAAAGTGTTCATGTTTGAAAACTTTGCATGCAAAGATTACAACCTGTCATCCTCTTCCCCAGAGACGCACTACCTTCTTAAAAAGTATCTCTAATGAGATCTACAAATCTGTTGAAGACAGCATGCTTTATTGTGTTTGTAAAGATAAAAATGTTTTAAATAGGTTATGGCTCCTGGGACTGACAGTCCCACCATGAGGGTAAGGTCATTTTGAAATGTTAATAAAAGTTTTCATAAAATATGACGGCACTCAGAGAGTAATGTTTGGATGTAAAAATAACTATAAAAGTATAATTTCTACCAGGGTACACACGCAGTTTTTCTGTGTCAGATATTTGCCCAAGTCCTCGTTTAACTGGGGCCGCAGCTTCTCCTGCTGTTTTGATGGCCATGCTGGGATCGGATCCTTAGGAGTCAGGGCTGTGTTCTGCTAATCCACAAGCACTTCCCCAAGGTTGGCTTTGCTCATTGCAGGCCTGGCTGTCCTCACACTGAAGGAGAGAGACAGGCAGGCCTGGTGGAGCCAACAGGGAGGGGAACCCTAGGGACTCGGTTCCCATGGCTCGAGGTTCCTGGGCCAGTCAGGGGGAACACACCAAATTGGAAACATTCAGCTGCTGCCTATTCAATGAGCTCCTTTGTGTTTGAAGTTAACCAGCCCAAAGGAAATCTCTCAGAAGCATTTTCCAGGTGATGAGATAACTAATGAGATCAATCCGTCCTCTCTGTTTGCCAGATCCCGTTGGCTCAGATCAACCCGATGCTTCTGTTAGGGCTCTAGGGACACATGGGGTCCTCAGGACCCAGCATTGGGAACAAACCACCTTGCAGACACTCAGTGCGGAAGTTGGGGGAAGTCTCAGGCATGCCGGAATCTGGGATCATGAACCGGGGGCAAGAAAGAGATAGCATCAGAGTACTACCTACAAAATAGCCTAGCTAAGGAACACTCTCAGCGAGAGAGTGCCATCTTCAATAGTATCCAGAATGTCGGGTATGAATACCTGCCACACATCAAGGGATATACTTCACCCTTTCCATCCCCTCCCTCCTCTTCCATACCCAAGGAATGTTCATCAGGGACTCAAGAGACCGGCCGCTTTCCTTTCCTTCCATCTCTGTTCTTCGTGTCATGAACTTGAGGCCCTAAGCTCTCCAGGACTCTTATCCACAAAGCCTGGCTCTGACCAATTAAAAACACTTTGTCGTGAATCTTAGAACCTATTCTGAAATTAGAGAACGTGTTGCTCTCTTTGTCCTTTGGTTCTGCTCTGGCAACCTTTTTTTAAAACAGGAGAGTAGAATGCCACAGCTCTTGAATTTGAAGGAAGGCTGCTTGGTGGGGGGGAGGGAGGGAGGAGGATGTGGGGAAATCAAGGATGGAAGTGAACTTTGGTTAATGTCTCAGAATTTTATTCTATAATTTTCCCCACCCTAGCTGGGATCCCACTGACTTTGTTCGCAACGTTACCCAATGCTGCTTCTCCAGAGAAGGCTCCCAGACCACCTCATACAAAACAATCCCATCATTCTCTACCATTGCCCTTCCCCTTACTTTGCCTTCATTTTCTTCTTTGTACTCAAGGCTCTGAGATACTGCAATATCGACTTGTTAAATTTTTGCTCCACTGCCAGCATAAGAATGAAGTTCCATGAGGGAATGGTCTCGGCCTTATTCACCACTGGTTCGCAATGTCTAGAAAAACGCCTGGCATAGAGCAGTGGCTCCATAAATATTTGAAGAAAAAAAATAAATGAATGAGTGGATCATGTGAACAGGACACTGACCAACTCCCTAGCTTTGATGAGGTTAAGAAGCTACTCAAAATTGATAGCTAAATCAATGTATATCTGCCTGTCACCAAAAAGACACCTCCTGCATCCTGTATCTGGTAAAAAAAAAAAAAATCCAAATTCAAATTTTAGAACCTACATGTAACCATAGCATTGTTTGTGACATCCCTGTGGAGCCAATCAAAAGTCCTATTAAGACAGATTTTTGCGGTGTTCATTTTATAAAAATTTCAGATTCAAACCCAAGAGAAAAAACAAATCTTAAGAGATGTTGCAGGGAATAGAGAACAGAGGTTCCTAAGAGCAAACGGCTCGGAAAGCAGTGAACCCACTGAGTGGGAGTATTCAGTCAGGGGCTGGATGCACACCTACTAAGAATGTTCCAGAAGGAGCTCCACAACTGGGGGGAGGTCAGAAAATAAAATATGAGATTTCTTATTACTTTGAAATGTTGCAAATTGTAGTGTGCATAATAACGGCCCCTGAAAATGCCCACACACTGAAACTGTGACTACCTTACATGGCAAGAGGGACTTTGCAGGTGTGATTAAGGATATGAATTATTGAAATAGGGACATTACCCTGGATTATCCAGGTAGGCTCAATCTAACCACTTGAATTTTAAAAACAAACAAACAAAACCAAAAAAAAAAAAACCTTTCCAGCTTCAATCAGAAAGAAAGATGTGACAATGGAAGAAGTGTCCGAGATATGCAAGGCTGTTGACTTTGAAGATGGAGGAAGGGGCCCTGAGCCAAGGCAGGAGGGCAGCCTCCAGAAACTGGAAAATCCAAGGAAGTGAATTCTCTCCTAGAGACCCCAAACAGAACACAGTGCACTGGCACCTTAGTTTAGCCCAGTGGGACATGTGTCCGTTTCTGACCGACAGAACCGCAAGGTAAAAAATGTGTATCACTTAAGTCGCTGAGTGTGTGAGAATTTGTTACAGTAGCAACAGAAAAATAATACACGGACTTATGATTTCTTGCCCCAAACCAAGAAAAGTTGTTCACCAGAAAACTCCAATTCCAAGGTTATTTTGCTTTTAAACTCCAACATGATAGAACCAGTTTCAGCGAGGGGTGTCCTCACCCTAAGCTGAGCAAAGGGAGAGCATGTTGAGTTTTAGAATGGGCATTGTGACCCAAGGGAGTTCAACATTTAGTCGACGTACATCCTAGGAAGCACCTTCTATGACACATACATTAAAGTTTTCAGAACCAGAAGGTGAAATAGGTCAGCTGTATATCTCCTGTTTACATTGGTGAGATTTGGATGGCCCTCTCCCCACAAGTCCACAGCCCTGACAGCCACATGTGTTGACAAGAATGGAAGGTAGAATGATCATATCCAAGGTGAGAACTGGGCTGGAGACATAAACCAAGACGGCAAAACTCATAAATTCTTCCGCAGGAAGCTGTCCTTCCAATATTTCTTGAATCAGGACAAGGGAATAACTCCAACTTCAGACTTTAAGAAAGATAACACTCTAAAAATCAATCTCCAGGCCATATTTGTATGAGAATCTTATTTTTGTCCCAACTCCCACCCAAGAGACCTCAGCCTGTTCACTTTGGAGCCACAGCTAAGATTAAAACATGTTGAGCC
>CAUYQG010157067.1:0-17885 GCA_963574415.1 Tarsius wallacei | reverse complement strand
CTGTAATCAAAAAGATAATTTGTTGGTTCTTGAAAAGGCTCAACACCATTACAGGACATACTTCTGGTAACTAATCTCTTTTGCTTCAGTATTGAGAGCTGAAAAATCCTTCTGTGACCTTTGCTTTTTAGTGCATTATATTAGTGAAAAAAAAAAAAAAAAAAAGAATATGTGCATGAAGTTATAAACCACCATGGCAAGGTACCTTCCAAATATTTCTCAGCCACAGCCAGACTCTGGTAGAAGCACTGTTCTTTAGTTTCCAAAAAAGGAATTCACTTCTTAGAAACTAGAAACACAATAAAAGCTGACCCTCAATTTCCTATAATAACAACAAGTTTCAAGTCTGGCATCCATGTCACCAGGGACAAATTGTGCCAAGCGGTCAGAGGAGGCAGAACCAGTACCCACAGAAGCTGTGCTCCATTTGGCAAAAGGTCTTCTTCTAAAGTGGCTGGAGCTCTTCCCTCCCGGTTGCTTCCGTTCTGCTCACCCACTGAGCTGTCTGCTTGCTTCTGTCAGTTCCTTCCCTTCTTTCTCTCTCCTTCTGCTGGGGTCAAGGAGAAAGTGACTTCTTCCCACAGACAGTCCCAGGGAAGTCAACTGCTCTGCCAGGCTAAGGTTTAGGTTTATTAGGTTTTGGGCTGAAAATGAGTCATGGCTTGTTTAGCATAGTATAGGATCACCTGATTATGCCTGCACTGGTAACGATTGTGAGAATGGGAGAATGGGGTGAGAGAAATCTGAATGGGCATGGTTCTCTGGCAGAGGCTTCTGATGACACTTGGGGATGATTCATGCCTCCTGTATAAGAGAAGACTTTTATTATCAATTTAGAAGCTGCCTTTGTCTCCTAAAGAAGCTAAGATGTATCAACACTGTCTAATTTCCCCTAGTTGGTATAAGTACTACATTAATAAGTTGTACTAGCAATAGCATCACTCACTGATCCCCTGTGTACTACCTAACTTGTGGTCGATACTTGCTGGAAATTATCTTGAATTCTCCCAGAACTCTCTAAGTTGCCTCCAGATCCTCCATACACTTTGCATGAATGCTTTGCAGAGGGTGATTTCAGAGTAAGGACAGAGGCACCTTTGGGTTGCCCTTGGTGACAAGGGTTTATTATGAAAGATGTGAGGATCAAGAAGGCACCCAAACTGTCCTGACGGTTGAAAAACCAGGTATCATGAGCAAACTAGGAAAACGTTAGTGACGTCATCCTCAATCTAGAAACCCCAAATCAAATAATTTTTTCTGTTGCTCTGATGACTCAGTTGCTCCTCATATTTAGTCATTCCGGAGAAAGAGGATCTAATTGAGATCTTTGTCACCATTCAAGAAAAGTGTCACTATTAGATAGAGTTTTCCTCCCAGGTTTCCATAGAGGACATTTGCTAGTCTAGGCTCTTGGCTTAAACTCTATTTTTTTTTTTAGTTTTAAAGATGTGGCATACCACTCAGGATTAGGTATACAAACGTTCATTGTGTAGGTACCCCTATTGCTGAGGTGTGTCCCGCCTTCCTTGGCAGTTTCCCATTACTGCCAATCCCACCCTCTCCCCTGGCAGTTTCCCATTACTGCCAATTCCTTTCTTACAGTATTATGATAATTGTTCAAGGTCCACTTAGAGTAAGAATTTGTTTCTGTGGCAGATCACTCAGGATTATAGACTCTAAGTCCATCCAACTTGCCACGAAGTTCATAATTTTGACCTTCTTTATGGCTGCATAATACTCCATCGTGTATCTGTACCACATTTTTTAAAAATCCAGCCCTCTTTCAATGGGCAGCACGATTGGTTGGTGGCTAAGCTGATTCAGTTCCTATAGAGCCAATCATTTGTTTCCTACAGAGCAAATCATGGCGCCTTGTTTCCTTCTCTTCTTTTCTTTATTTTAAAGATGTGGGGTACAATTCAGGATTAGGTTACAAATGTTCATTTTTCAGGCACCCTTGTTGATGAGGTGTGACCCTCCCTCCCCTGGCAGTTTCCTTCAACTGCATGGAGCCTTTTAGTAGAGGAAACTCCTGTCGATGTCCCATTTATTTTTTTGTTTCCTGGAGAGGTTCTTGAGGGTTTATCACAGCCTGTCATTTTCTAAACCCACTTAGAAATCAGGAAACATAGGCCCATGAATTCAAATAATGTATTCAGGAGTACAAAGCAGGTTAGTTGCATCACCCAGACGGGAATCCAGATCTATGGTTTTCCTTGCGTTGCTTTTACCATCAGGTTCCATTATCCCCTTGGTTTCACAATAGTCATTCATTGAAACATTTATATCCTGATGTTTCTGCTTCCTGATGCAGTGAAGGTTGATAGCATTTTCCAATCATAAGCTGACATGACGTAGAAATGCTAATAAAGAGAAAGTGAAAAACACATAAAAGAATGAGGGACTGGAGGGTGCCTTAAAGACAGAAAAGGTATTTCCTGGAGCCAAGAAGTGACCTAACTTCCTGGTTGTAGAAGAAAGGAAAGACATTCAGAAATGCAGTCAAAAGAAGTATGAAAAGACCATGCTTACAGATTTGGGAGTTTATGATAAGTCAGGCTCCCAGCAGAGGAGACAAAAACTGCTAAAGTAAAAATTATCTTGTCCTGCACTATTGGATCACAGATGCTGGATAATCAAAATGAGTAAAAAAAATCATAGAACACGATGCCTCTATATCTTAAATAGTTCACTTTGATGTAATATTGATAAAGTATATTTATTGACTAATACCTTGACTTAGGCCTAAGGTTTATTCTTTTAAGTTAAATCTATGAATAATTTTTATTCATTTAAGTTAAATCTATTATTTTTTCCTTTAAGTTAAATCTGTGAATTAGGTTTATCCATTTAAGTCAAATCTATTAATTGGAGTGTTGCTTTGGCTTTTTAATTAAAATAATATACGTCATCTATTTTTTAAATTTAAAGCCAAACTTGAAGATATTCTTGGAAAACAAGTTGCATGCAGATCTTTCATCGTGGCTTCTCAGTCTTTTAAAGTCATTTCACCTAATCCTAATGCAATTACATAATTCAGTTACCTTAAAAAAATCAGATTGACCTCATCAGCAAGGGTGCCTGCATAATCAACGTTTGTATACCTAACCCTGAATTGTACCCCACATTTTTATAATAAAAAATAAAAACAAAAACAATAAAAAATCAGATTGTACTTGTTGAGACTTTTCAAAGAATTTCTCTCAGATTTCTTAGCATAATAGCATGAATAAACCCTCTTTCCGTACTCATATTTCATCATTTTATATACTATTTAATTGAAATACATAGTTATGATAACAAGGGCTGCTGGCATAGACAGGTCTGGGAAAAGACACAGTTGACGCTTCATGAGTACATAACTCAACCAGGGAAGCAACATGTACTTGTACAATAGAGAGAAGCCTGTTGAGATGCCAATGGCATCAGTCAGCAATTTACAGAGAGAATAAAGAGCATCAGTTAATGTGTCAAACCAATCATGTGAAGCTTCAATAAGAGAACTTTCAACGTAATCGACCTTGCATATTCTAAAATAGCTAAACTTTATGTTCACCATAGAATGAGCATCAAGAAGACATGTTGCTAGTCTTAGGAAAGCCAGCTAGGAACAGTCCCACACATGACTCCTCCCTGCTTAAGTGAGCTGTCAAAAGCCTTTAATGTCAAGAATTTGGTGGCTTAGAAAAGAAAGTCAATTTACCATCTTTACAGATTATTGATTTATTTCCCTGGGGGGAAAAAAACTGCCCTCTATTTCAGATATTCCATGAGAGTCTCAGGGATGGTGTGGGGAACGTAATATATTGTATCAGTTACTATTCTTTTTAATGTAAGTGAAAAAACAACAAAACCTGCCCCTATTAAGGGCATATACACCAACGATTTTGTTTTAAAAGACACTGGTCTATTTCTAGAAATCCAAAAAAGACTTTAACTTGCAAACTTCAATGTAAAAGTCAACTTCTAAGATGACCTTTAAGATTCTTGCTCCATGCATAAAGGCTGTGCATAATTTTCTCTCATTGCGTGGGGCAGTCCTATGAATATGATGAATAACCATGATTATGCTATATATTATTATAGAATACATGATTATTATATAAAACTCTGTCATAACATATTTGAGAGGAATTATCCTGTTGTCTTCAAAGGAGTAAGGTGTCATATTGTGAAAGTGCCATATGGCTAGGACCTGACCGAGGTTGCAAGGGGATGAGAGAAATCTCTAGCTGATAATCAGCAATATGTATGTATATTTGAGACCATATATATGTATACACACACACACACACACACACACACACACACACACACACACGAAACCACTGTCCTACAGTCTTAAGGAACTGAATTCTCCAACAATTTTCATGGTCTCGGAAGGAAATCTCAAGCTCAGATGGGATTATAGCTCCAGCTGACACAGTGATTTTAGCTGTGTGAAATCTGGAACAGGGACCCAGGTAACCTGTGCCCGGACCACTGACACACAGAAACTCAAGATAACAAATTTGCATGGTTTTAAACCACTACGTTTGTAGTAATATATTATGCAACAATACAAAACACTCTTGGTAAGGGCAGAACTTAGAAAACTTCTAAATAATTCAGTGGTGGCTGTTTAAGAATCCGCTCTTTGAGTGTCATCATTAGTAACTCCTAGTTTTAAAAACATCTAATCTCTATTTCTCTCAGTTCAAACTTTCAAGACAGAATATAATTGATGTAATTGGGGTCAGATAAGAATACACGAATCAATCAGCTATGGCTGGGAGTAGAGGGGAAGAGTTCCATAGAAAAGGTATCACTAACGGATGAACCACCTCTGTATATTGGGGATAGCTTTCAGAGAAGAAGTGTACATGAGTTAAGAAGATCGTCAAGAAATGCTTGCTATGCAGAAACCTTATATTTCAAAGTGTATTCTGAATATTAAAGTAAGATACTTAAGAACCTTAAACTGGAAGGGATCTCTAATTTGTCTCTGAGAAATCACTGCTTCTAATGGCTTCCAATATTTGGGCACCAGTGAACAGCTGTAATTACCTTACAATACATATCTTATGTAAAAAACAGAACTCTGATGACCAACGTTTATTTACTGAAAGCCAATGCGTTAATTTTCTTTTTATATTATTCAGGACATGTACAATGATGTCAATATTTGTTAGCACAATATCAATCACTTTTTAATACATTTTATGAAATGTTGGCACATAAATCATGGAGCAGCCATCTTATTAACTACATAGAACACTACAAATCAAATAATACTAGGTTGAGGATCAAGCCTGTAATCCCAGCACTCTGAGAGGCAGGATGATCGCTTGATGCCAGGAGTTTGATATCAGCCTGGAAACCAGTGATACCCCTTTTAAATAATAATATTAATGATAATAATAATGATGATAATATAGTAGTAATAGATTGAGAAGCATTAGCCTAGTCCAGTCCCTGTATAGTTGTGGAAACTTTAAGAAATTGTACTTTTTCTTAATCTAAACATGAAATCTGGACCACCAGATGAAACAGATTAAAAAAAATCCACTTCCTCTAATGTTGACAATGGAAGAAGACTCTTCTCATGAGGAGAACCAGCCAGATGTCAGAAAATCAATAATGCAGCTCTTTGACTGATGCTCTGCTTACATAAGTTCAACTCTCAGTATCAGGAAATTAATGTAGTGGTCACTTTAGGGTGATTCCCACCTCATAGTTCTAACACTGAGTAAGGTAGTTACCCATGTTAATAAGGTCAAGATCACGGGTTCAAGCACTCGTGTTTTAGCTTAATAGTGAAAACTGATCTTTGTCTGTCTCATTAAGTGTTTCATTGCTCATAAAGAGAGGCAAGAATCATTTGGATGGTCAAAAAAAAAATACCACCACCACTTGGAAGCAGAAACATCATTGGTAGCATTAACTTTCCACACTAAGAACCAAACATGAAAATATTATTCCTATTGTTCCTTAATAAAACAGGAATTTGGTTGGTACATGTATAAGATGGGGAATCCTGAATTTTGAATAAGCACCAATCTGGAATATCTGAGATTTAACTACAATTTCCAAGATGTTAATAGTAGACACTCTGAAAGTTTGTTTGATTTCAAATGTTCTTAAAACTTTTTTGATGAGTTAAGTGTAAATGAATAAAAAACATATGCATAAAATTCCCTTGAAATACATGTGGGTTTAAAAATTAAGGGGAAAAGGACTTGGCAAACATTGGCTTTGAGACCTGCCAAACCCAAAACGTTTGAAAAAATAGCTCAAGACGTTTGGAGAATCCCAAAGTGGTGGTAGGGTTTGTCCCCACTTTAAAGAACAAATGAGACTGAAAATGACTTTTTTTAAACGTTTAAGCATGAAGATTCTTTCTAAATTTTGAATGTTTATAAATAACTTGCTATTTTTACATGCAAACGTATACACACTTACAAATAAATAAACAGATGCACATGCAAATATATTTTGGCTTGGGCTGAGTTCAAACTTCAACGAATACCAACCTTAGCTGACTCCTTTGACATTAACAATACAAGCTAAAACAAAATACACAAATATCCAAACACGTATCACACACAGCACAATTTTTGGTATGGAAAGGATGTTCAGTACTGACAAATCATGTGACGTTACTGTTCTTATAAAACCTTTCTATGATTTCTCATTAACTATCCAAATCACATCAAAGCCCCTGGTTTTCTATGCTTTTTTGATGCATTTCATCAGGCAAATCTACTTTTTAAAGCTTTATTTCTCAATTTTCCCTATATATATACTCATACTCCAACAACATTATGTTAATTCCAGTAGTGTTGTTGACAAACACCCATCATGTCCACCTTTCCTATTACTGATGGTACTCTTTTCCATCTGCAATTGCCTTGGTCATTCAATGTTCAAACTCAATACCCTTTCATGACCTTTCTCATTACCTGTGTAGGCTTGGCAAATTTTGCCAGAGAGGTCACCTTTTAAAAATTCTTCAAAGTCTCTGCACTGCACACGATCATAGTTGAAATCTGGCATTATGGGCACTACGACAAATCTTGCCAATTGTTCCTTCCTTCTTATTGTTTCCAACCAATTTGAGAAATGATCCTGAGAAGCCAGGTAGAAATCAAATACAGTATTAATTTCACCATTGCTAAATCTGGACTGGTGAAAAATGACATGATCTATCCTACTTCCCAACCTGATTTTGTTTTTAAGTCCAGTAATTGGTGGCAAAGATGGGGAAAGAGAGAGAGAGAGAGAGAGAGAGAGACAGAGAGAGAGAGAGAACGAATAGAAGAGTGAATTAAGATACGGATAATGGTAGACACATATTGGTATAGGACATGTGAAGTCCAGGATGGAATTAAATCTTCCCTGTTGAATTTTGATGCAATAGCCTCACCACATTATTAATAGGGTACAGTAGATGAGAGAGTGGAAATTGTGCCTGGTTGTGTTTTCCCCAGCACTGTTATGGAGTGAAAATCACCTTTCCTAGACATACAAGAATAAGCATCTAACTTGTCATTCCCTGACCAACTCAAGGCCACCAAGCTGGGGAGCCAGTCTGCCTTTTCAACTTTACACTGCGTTGGTCCCTGACAGATGCTCTGACCCAGCCATACTTGTGGGTCCTTGAATATGTCACATTGCCCTCGCCTCTGTCCTTTGAAAATATTGCTTTCTGTTTTGGAAGGTTCTTCTTGTCCTCTGCATAGCTATTCATACCTTGAATACTTGGCTCAGAAATTCTCCTCTGTAAACAATTCTTGAGTCTCCTGGCAGAGTTGGCTGGTTCCCATCTGTTCCCTTGATAGCTCTACCATAATCTTTGATAACATAAAACATACTGGCTCGTAGTTGCTACCATGATTTCTCTCCTCCAGAAGAGCGTACATTTCTTGAGTACAGAGACTATGTTTATTTTATTCATCTTTGTCCCCTGGATTTGAGATAAACAATCAACACTTAATATCATTAAGAAGAAATAATTTTTATTTCAATGTTGAATAAGTCTATTTGGTACACTGGCTTCTCTGATCAGAGCTGTCCTAAGAATTGATAGAGGCTGACCAGGCAGGAGAATAACTTGACGCAGATTAGGGGCTAGAGGTGAGGGGGTTGGGCAGTATAGGGAAACTTTCAAGAAACTTTACAGTGTGGTGTAACTTTTAATTTTAACATGCAAGACTCATGGTAGGTAATCAAAAAATAACAGTGCTTACCATGAATTTATTCAGGTAATAAAATGTCCTCCAGTCATCAGTTAGTGTGTTCTAGCCACTGAATACTAAAAACTGTAAACATCAGTCAACGTTGCAGTGACCTCCTCTCCCATCCCTAAACTATTATAATCTAACTTCTTGCAGTGGGAAGCCAGTATGATTGATTTAGAGATATTTTTGCATGATACTTTCTGAAAATCGCAGGTTTCTGGCCCTCTGGGATTGAAGAGGATAAGACAGAAGAAATACAAGTATTCTCACATGATTAATGCTGGCGTGAACTGGTGGCGTGCCCTCTGGACCTGCCAGCATTTACAGCTGACTGTTTGACTGGGAGGATTATTTATTACATTATCGAAAACATCTTCTCCATTCCTGCAGTCCCTTACCTGCAGCTTCCTTGATGACCATGACACTCTCAGCCTGGTTGGTCATGTATTTTCCCTTTGGACTCGGTTTTTGATAGACCATCTCCATCTTTCTCTCTTTCACAGACAATAAAAATGCAGTAGGACACAGTTATAGCCCTTAATAGTTCTAGCAGTGAGGTCCAACTTGGATTCAAACACACTCATCAGTTTTTTGACCTTGGACATGTTACTAAATTTTTCTAGGACTGAGGCTATTTATTTAGTAAAAATGGGATAATTGTTGTGTCTGCCATAGGAGGGTTGTAAAGATGAAGATAATGTCTGTGAAACACATCATAAGCATTCAGAAGTTATCTATCATACTATGTTCTTTTTTTAGTCACTGTTTCTAATTGAATATAATAATCTATTCTTTAAAAAAAAAACACTGATTCTAATTGAAATATTTTTTCCTCTCTGAAAATAGAAAGCATTTAGATGATAACACAGAAAGCATTTAAGTAATAACACTCTTCTCGTGATGGTACAAATGACCAGTCTTGTGGATTTAGACCATTTTGTTCGCTTCTTAAGCCTCGACTGTAAAACAAGCTGTGGTCCATGTGGTCTCCTCATTCTTTTAAGAGCTATCAGTTCTTAGGGATGCTTGTTCTATTTTAGAGGCCAAAGTGCACGAGACTGAGTCTAACCACAGAAATGCATTTAAAGCATTTGACCATGTCACAATTGTTGACATCCCATGGGCCAAAGTAGCCCCTTGGCTAAGTCCAATATCAATGAAATGGGGAAGTATATTTTACCAACTCTGGTGTGAAGTTCTAGAAAGTCACATATCAGAAAACTTGCATGTATTATTTTATTACAAGGAGGGCGTAAAGGAATTGGGAGCAATAAAGCAATCTACCACATACCCAGCACACTGACTGGAGAGCACTTGGTAAGTGATTGTTTCTCTTTTCTTCTATTTTAAGAAAATTATCCGGCTGTTTTCAAAGAAACTTCAAAGGTCAGATGTATATTTCACAATAAGGTAGAGGCTGGCTTGGAGCTGACAAGGTCTGAGATGGTCCTGTGAAATCATTGAAACCCATAGTATGGGTTGCCTTGTGTGGAAATATGTCTGTTGTGTTAGCAGAAGCTAGGAATCATACTCAGATGGGATTATTGATTTAAATGTTAAGGTAATAAGTATACAATTGAATCACAAATCAAAGAAGTATTGACAAAAGGTATTAATCAACATAGAAAACCATAATGTCCAGGAATAGGAAAGCAGGGGGTGAGACTGGGCCAATAAGAAGCAGGAAGGAATGTCCTAGTACTTCAAATACCCAGAAGCCATTAATCTGGAGAAGATTGAGCACATATATAAAAATAATGACATTCTACTTGTGGAACACCTACTATGGTCCTGGCCCTGCCCTAGGCAGTTTACAAAAATATTATCTTCTCCAACGAAACCTGATTTTTCTCTCAGTCAAAACTTCATAAGGATGATACAGATTTAACTACTGATATTCCTCAATATCCTGGAAGAAGCTATTTGAAAACATAGTTCTGAATAATTAAACAGAGCATTAGTACATTCACTTTCGGATTTGTCCTATCTACTTAATAATGATAAGTGGTCTATCGTTATTTTTAACAAACCCTGAACATGAGTTCATCATGAAAAAGAGAAAGAAGAGGCAAAATAGAGCGTTTACTGTGGTCATGTAGAATTTCATTTGATGTTCCCTGCATTATAGCCAAGTAGAAGATTCTTGGTCTCCATCTTTCCTTTATTGACAGGACAGCTTGGGCTAAGCAATGTCCACAAATGTCAGACGCTAAGGACTGTATAATATTTATTACACCAAACCCATCAACTTCTCTGACAACAAAATATTCTACCAACTGACTGCATCAAGAGTTCTTGTACAGCCTCTGTATAAATCAGTGTGGCAATTCCTAAAAGTTCTAAGAATTGACCTTCCATATGACCCTGCAAACCCCCTACTGGGAATATACCCAGAAGAACTAAAAAAGATACCTGAGCACATATGTTTATGGCAGCATTGTTCACAATAGCAAGAACATGGAGCCAACCATGCTGGCCATCAAAAGAGAACTGGATTTTTTAAAAATGTGGTACATATATACAATGGAATATTATGCAGCCATAAAGAAGAACAAAATCATGAGCTTTGCAGCAACCTGGATGGGATTAGAGTTTATAGCACTTTGTTCCTGTGAGAGATCTCTCAAAGAAACAAAGAGCTGAGTAGCACATGTTCTCACTCATAAGTGGATCTTGAACAATCACCATATTACTGTAGGAAAGGGATTGAAAGTGGCAGGAAACTGAGGGGAGGTGGGGAACTGGGAATGACAGTAGTTGATATCCTCCTGGGGAAGGAGGGTCACACCTCATCTATAAATATACCTGCACAAGGAACATTTGTATACCCAACCCTGAATTGTAGCCCACAATTTCAAATTAAAAGAAAAATACAATAATTTTGATAGCAAATAGAAGATAGTACCATAATGTATTCAGAATGCAAAGAAATAAAAAGAAAATATCTAGTTTTAAAAAAAGAGAGTTTTTGTGTTTATCAACTTGATTCTCCTCTACTAAGAGATATGAGGCTGAATAATCCTAGCATTCCCTCTACAGTTTATAACCATCAATGCAATGGCTCTGCTTATCAGCTGTAGCTCACAGAGAGATAGAGCAGCTTATCACGGAAAGCTGAGACAGTTTGCCTACTGATACTCTTTGATGTTCATCTTAGGTCTCATGCACCGTAGATTAATAATGGTTAATAGCTGGCATTTATATAATCTCCCCTAACCTCAAGGTTTTCTTTAGCTGGAGACATCTCATGATTAAGAATCCATCATCTCCATTCATTCCTGTTTCTGCTGCTTCCTAGTAAGCTTAAAGGCTTTACTGGAATTCAAGAAAAGAAGAGTTGTTTTCAACTCCAATAATGAGTTTTAGAATTATATTTCTATTTATTTCCCTTAAATTGCCTAAAGATTGAATTCTTTGGGTGCATGGGGTGTTTTGTTTATTTGTCAGAAAGCTATAAAAACAGTGAAGTAAGACACCTTTAATGGATTATTTCTTCTGGCATTAAATGACACCCAAGGGAACAAATATCTCCTTTCCAACGTACTTAGATATTGGGCTCATAATTAATTCTTTCCATTCCCCGAAATATTTCTAGAAAATTATTTTCCACAAGAGTGAATTAATGCTTTCTTTCCTCTTAGAGTTGTATCTTAACGTGAAGCTTCCAGAGACAGTTTACCGTAGGATAAAGGTTTTGTATGGCTTTGGGACCAGATAGACATGTGGGAAAGTTCTAGTTCAGCCATCAGGTATATTTGTAAAACACGCTTAAACTATCTGAGCATTAATTTTCTGATTTGTAAAATGAGAATGAGACTACCAAACTCCGAAAGTTGTTGTGAGGATTAAATTAGATAGGTGACAATTCTAGTGAATGCTGAGTGCTCTGCCTACATTCCCTTTCCAGATGGAGGGGCTTATTCCTCCAATCGCCACACGTGTTGACTGAGGATGGTTCACACACAAGTGCTCTTCTGGAAATTTCCCTCTATTGAAGAAAAGTGTATTACTCAAAGTTAAGCCTCACATCCAACAACCATGGGGGATGTGGCTGCGAGGTCTCACTCCTTTCTTTAACTAGGAACATAGTTGCATAAGGTGAATTTGTTAACCCTCGGTATTTATATCACTTTTGTTTTGTTCACTTTCTTGTCATGCATTCTCTTGCCCTTTAAACACCGGAATATATTGATGAACCACAACATCTTTTTAAAATGGTCAGTGGAGCACAAAAACAGTCTGAGGGCTCAAGGGACTGGACTGAAAGATTCTAGGGTTATGAGCTGCCCAAATAAGAGGATTAATGGTACTTGGAAAGGCACCCAGTCCCCTGTGTCAAGTACTTTATTTTGGTTACTAAATTCGGGTACTTAAATTTTGCTCAAGGAGAATTCCCTTGCATGCTTTCTTTCAAGAGTGTTCTTTCAAACTCCTTTACCAGAATAACTTCTACTTATCTTGAAAACTCTTCTCATGAGTCACTTCATCTGGAAGGACTTCTATGATTCTCTAAGACTACATTCATTTCTCCCCTTTTGTAGTATTTATGAGATGTAAGCATATCTCTTTTGATATTTACTTTATTTTATTACAACTTAAGTACTAATAAAAGTGGGTTCTTACAGTTAGAAACTCGGATCCCCAAATTATGCTATTTATAGAATACATATGCACACAGTATAGGATCAATCAAAATGTGCTAAATTGAATATTAAGAGATCAATTTATGTATTATTATGTATGATCTTAAACTAGATGAGATGGAAAAAGTATCATCTCTTGTTCTACCAAATAGCAAAGAGTTGAGACTTTTGATTTTGTTTTTCACTTTCTGGAATCCTGGATTGCTATTCCAACAGTGTAATTCAAGTACAGAAATCCATACCTAGAAAGTTTTAAAGAAAATAAAGAATTTCCCCAATGAGAAACACGCAAGAACATCAATCTGCTCAGTTGAGTAGCTGTCACCTTTACAACTCAACAGCAAAGCACAGATACATAAGTTCCTTCCGAAAATGGTTTTGTGAAACCGTGAACCAATATCTGCTTAAAACTCTCTTTTCACTTCCATGTCATATAAGGAAAATCACTATATTTTCCATTAGTATGTTCATTTACTCAACCCTTTAAAACATGTACATTTTTGACTGTCTAAACACTCAGGTCATTTGGCACATTATTCATTTTAATTATGCTGAATTTTTAAAAGTCTGGCCTTGTTTACACAGCCTGCCTTTCATCACAAGTCCCTCCCTGTGAGAGTGGGCACTGCTAACTAATATTATTAGGGAAAAGAATAGATTGAGTGGTTTGAATTACCATCTCCCAAAAGATTCCTAGTTCAAATGAAACTGTCTTTGCTTTTAATGTGGTCCTTTTTGTGCCATGGCAGGAAATATGAAGAAACACATTTTTAGAGCTAAATTTGGTAGGTATAAAACCACAACATTCTGGAAAGACATATTAGTGCAACTAATTTATTCTTCAGATCACAAGCCTAAAGTTAAAGCAGTGAAGTAATTATCCCAAGGTCTCATACCTAGTTAAGGACAGAAACATGGCCAATCCTTACATGATATTATATTCGTTTAAAGAAGAAACTGTTATTAAGTAGAAACTTACAGAGTTTTTCCCAAGGTCGGATAATCCTGACTCAAATGCTGGCTTTGCCAAGTTAGAGTACTATGGAAACTCAGTTAACTCAGTTTCTTCTCTAGAAAATGGGGCCTTCGTGTACATTTTAAGGAGCATAATCAACGTTCAGTAAAGATTTTCTGGGTCTGAAATTGGGCGTTACAAGTGTGGCTTTGCTAAAATCAAATCTTGAGACACTCTGTATTATTCAAAGGCAGCAAAAGAGATGTATAATGCTTAAGTCACCAGATACAATTCCAACTCCTCCCCAGTCCACTGATGCAAACCATGAACCTCAAAAATTATTGGCTCTCAGTTGCTTTATGATCCAAATTTTCCTCATGAGGAAACAAATCTTGAAGTTTTCTCAAGTGCAAAATCGATATATAGCTACATACATTCTGTCAAGCTGTGAAGTTATTCGCTCATCAGACAGAATAACTCTGAACAATGGAAATTGTTATTTGCAAGATGTTCCTAAACCCAGATTCAAGCTGTTCCTTGTAGATGTCTCGGAGGGTCATAGAAGTGCTAGTTTCTTAAAGTGAGTCCAAAAAGCTGTGGATGATTTTTATGATTTAGTGCAGGAGCTTGTGGCTTGGGGCAAATCATGAAACACTGACTTTATCCTTGGATGCTTTTCACAATCCCGTTGCCCTTGGGCCAACCAAAATTGCCTGATTGGCTTTAGCTGCCGCAGTGGGAGAAATCAACTTACTTAACTATTTCAAGAAGAAGAAACCTGCTTCTGGTTGTTGGTACTCTTTTTGAGAATTCAAGGCCAGTATTGTTCCTCTTCTAGAGAAACAGTCCAGTGTTTGAAGTTATGATACTATAAATACAACACAAAATGGATGCTTCTGGAAAGGAACATGGATTATTTGGAGAAATGTGTGTGTGTGTGTGTGTGTGAGAGAGAGAGAGAGAGAGAAAGAGAAAGAGAGAGAAAGAGAGGAGACTCTCTCCCTCAATCATTCCCTCCCAACCACCCACATATACAAACACCAACATAACAACCTTTTGATGTCTAGTAACATAGGTTAATGTTGTTGCCTAACTCTGAAATGTACATAAGTGGAATCATATAGAATGATAAACATCATAAAAATCATATAGAATGTATTCCTTTGCATCTGGCTTATTTTATTCAGTATTATGTCTGGGGAAAAAATCTACTTTTATGTCATTCTATGACTACACTATGATTTACTTATCCTTTTACCTATTTGTGTAGATTATTTCCATTTGAGGCCTATAATAAAAAGTGATATTATAAACATTCTTGTTCAGGTCTCTTGGTTGCCATATGCATTCCTTTCTCTTGTGACTATACCAAGGAATGAAATTGCTAAGTTGTAAGGCAAGTGCACACATAGCTTCAAGAGATGTGGTTAAAGAGATATTTCAAAGTGTTTGTCCCACCTTGCTACATGCTAGTATTTAGTATTGTCTAGTCTCAAAAAATTCCCCTGCCAATGTTTTATAATGCAGAACCCATGAAATATCAATTTATCATGCAAATTGCTCCAGATGAGCAAGCAGAAGATGCATGCTAGAAGAGAAAATGCTCAGAGAAAAGCAGTTAAAATTTGGCAAAAATACTACCAACTTCTTTACTTGCCCTCCTCAGATTTGGATTATTTTGTTTTCCAGGATTCATCTAATTCTCCTCGAAAGTGTTGAAAGAAACTCAGGTCCACAGCTGATTCTGCCATTTTATGAAGAATTTTCTTGTAACCTGTCTTTGGATGAACAAATTTAAACCAAAAGGAAGCGATTTCAGTGTTTCTTTGATTTTCTTGACTTAAGGGGGTAGAAAGCGGAGTGGAAGAAAAGGTTGTGTTTTTTTTGTTTTGTTTCGTTTTTACCAATAAAGACTGCTTCATATCAAATCTGAAGTAGTTATATCCAATATATGTTCTAACTAGCAAATAAAATATATTAAAATAATTGATGAGTCTGCCCCTTCTATCTCGAACTGCCTCCCAAATGTTTGTCTTTCCCGCCAATTCCACTGCCTAAATAAGCCTCTATTTTCATGAGACTGTTACAGTAGCTTCTGTGTCCTCTTTGCCTTCTGATGTCCAGATCTAATTATTCTACAAAATCCAAACAGACCTGCCTTCCTAAGAATCCCACCTAATGACAATCAATATTCCACTGCCTGAGAATTCTAGTAGCTCGTCAATATTATAAGGGAGTTAGGCTCTTGACAGTCCAGAACCCACCTGGATCCTTTGTCACACCTCTTATACGCAACTTCAGTCAATCCCCTCAACAACCTCACAGAAATGCTTACCTGTTCTTTAACACGTCTGCCCTTTCATAAACAGACGTGTATACCATGTGCCTTTCCAAAATAGCTTGCCAGTGAACTACTTAGAAAGTCTTGAGTGGGTTGTTAAAAACTCAAGCGCTCAGTCAAACTTCAGATAACTTGAATCAAAACCCTTAGGGGGAGAGATCACGATTTTAAGTTGTAGCAAGTTCTCTAGGTGATTCACTTATTCATGTAGTCTGGAAACTACTAGACATGTTGACCTGTGTTTTGGAATGCCTTTTTCTCACCTCCAGCAAATCGCAGGTCATTATTTAAGAACTCGTTTAAAGTTTACCTCCTATTGTACATTTTACCTTATTTCGTGAAGGTACTTTTATTTATTTATTTTTATTTTAAAGCTGTGGAGCACATACGGGATTAGGTACATAAGTGGTGTCTTTGTACAGGTAAAGTTTGGGCCTCCCTTTGGTCCCCATTTCACCTGGTTTGAGATCAGATGGCCTTATTGATGTTCTGTGTCCCCTCACGCCCCTGCAGTTTCCGGCTACTGCCAATTCCTTTCTTATGGTATTATGATAAATGTTCACGGTCCACTTATGAGTTAGAACATGTGGTACTGAGTTCTTTATTTCTGAGATAGATCACTGAGTTTTATAGACTATAAATCCATCCAAGTTGCTGTGAAGTTCATAATTTTGTCCTTCTTTATGACTGCGTACTATTCCATCAAGCATATGTGCCACATTTTTTTTTCTCCAGTCCAGTTTCAGCGGGCAGCATGGTTGATTCCATGCTTTTGCTATCGTGAGTAGCACTGCAATAAACATGTGTGTGCAGGTATCTTTTTTATAGACTGATTTGTGTTCCTCCGGGCATATTCCCGGAAGGGGGATTGCTGGGTCATATGCAATTTTGATTTTTATATCATTTAGGAACTGCCACACTGTTTTCTACAGAGATTGTACTAATTTACACTCCCACCAACAGAGTAGAAGCATTCCCTTTTCCCCACATCCTCTCCAGCATTTGTTGAGTTTTGAGTTATTTATGACGTGCATCCTAACTGAAGTTAGGAGGTATTTCAGTGTGGTTTAAATTTGCATTTCTTTTTTTTTTTTTTTTTGAGTTGGAGTCCCACTCGATCGCCCAGAGTGGAGTGCAGTGGCCGCTCCCGGCCACCGCAACCTCGACCTGCTGGGCTCCGGCGAGTCTTCCGCCTCAGCCGTCTGAGTAGCCGGCGTTCCAGGCGCGTGCTACCATGTCCGGCTAATTTTTTTGATTTATTGTAGAGATGAGGTTTCGCCTGCCCAGGCGGGTCTCGAACCCATGGGCTCAGGCAATCCACTCACCTCAGCCTCCCAAGGCGAGGGATTACAGGCTGAGCCACCGAGCCAGGCAAAATTTGCATTTCTTTACCTGGCTTGGGTATCAATGTGATGTTAGCTTCGTAAAATGTTTTGGGGAGGGTTTCATCTTTCTCAATCGCCTGGAATACCTTCAGTAGGATTGGTATGAGCTCCTCCTTAAATGTCTTGTAAAATTATGCTGGAAAGCCATCTGGTCCAGGGCTTTTTTATGTAGGTAATTTTCTTATTACGTAGTCAATTTCCTTGATTGTTATTGGTTTATTTAGGGTCTCAATTTCTTCTTGTTTCAACCTAGGCAGGTTGTGTGATGACAGAAAGACCTCCATTTCCTTGAGGTTTTCAAGTTTGTTTCCATACAGGTGTACATAGTAGTCTCTAATAATC
>CAUYQG010157064.1:0-33261 GCA_963574415.1 Tarsius wallacei | reverse complement strand
ACTTTATTTTATATAAATATACAAAAAAACAAATAAAAAACCCCCACACAAATATATATATATTTGTGTGTGTGTGCTATTATATCAAAGACACACACACACACACACACACACACACACACACACACACACACACACAGTCTCTCAAACAGACCATTGTAGAATAGACACATTAATATTGCTGAGACACATATCTGTGTATCAATGAATCTTTGCATAGGTATTCACATTTCCCTGAATTACCTCACTTTCTAATACCCATGAAGTAAAACTTAGAAAACATATGTAATATTTGATGAACAAGGCAGACAGACTGGATAGAAAATAAAAGATATTTAATTTCAAAAATGGATTGTTGGGTAAGTCACAGGTAGGTAGGAAAAAAAGAGCTTTCAAAATACTGCAGAAGACTATAACATTTTAAACATATGTAAAAAGATAGGAGGTTTTAAAACAAACTAAATATAAGTAATTAATGTAGACTCTAAACTGTGTGGCAAAGTTTAAAATGAAGTATTCCATTCAAGATTCAGGAAAAGAAAACAAGGATGAAAATAGCCATTAAGTTTTCACAGACTGCTACACATAACAAACCTTTTCACAATATCTTCTCCATCCCAGCAGGGAAGTCCATCAGCAGCAGCTAATTCATTAGTACAAAGCTGATCAGCCAGACCTCCATAGAATGACCTATACTGTCGAAGGTTGTTGATGAATTCTCTGAGTGAAGAACAAAAAAAAACAATTAAAACCAAAAGTCTATAATAAAGACCACCATAATTGATATATATCATCATGCATAGTGTCTAGGATAACACTTTTTTATTGCCTCTGCTTATTTTCTTGTATTTTAAATACTTCTCTAGCCATCAAGACAAAAATATAATATCATTTAATAAAAGAAAATATGTGAGTTTATTCTTTGAATAAAAGTTTTCACTAGGTATGAATCATATGGCTCCAGGTCTAAGAGGTTGTGATTAGTAAATACGGATGTATACACACATACCTCACTTCATTTAACCTTCCTAAAAGTTCTCACTAACTGCTGGCATCTAAACCCCATTGATGCTATTTATTTTCTTTTTGACATAGAAAATGTCAGAGGCTCACAACATGCTAATTGGTTGCTTACTGATTAAAAATTTAGTAGACGTGGGTTATTTTCCTATCTGGGTGTTCTATGGTATGTAAAAATTGAAAGTAATATATCTTTACTAAATATGACCCAAAATTCAGATGAAGGATATTTAAGAATCATAAAAATAATAAAATTTATTGGAAAAAATAATATTCTGTACATTCAATATATTAACATTCAATATATTAACTAAGATATTTTTCCTCCTATACTACTTCATTTCTCCATATCAATTATGAGAGAAGATTCAACAAAAAGCAAGGTTTTGTTTTGTTTTAATTTAGAAATCAAAGCTTTCTGAGTTTTAAAACCAAGGCTCTGAATACCAAGAATTTGAGTTTTAGTATTTTAAAGGTCAAGTCCTAAAGACTTAGGTTATGCTTTTTTTTCTTTTCTTTTTTTTAACATAAACAAGTGTTTCTGAAAAAGAAATGAAAAGCCCTAGTCTGATACAGAGGAGATGCCTTCTAAACTAGAAGGATGGAACAGAAGAAATGTCAGAAAGAAAGTAGACTTTAGGCATTCATAAAATGAGTAATTAAGATGTAGCAATTATGAAAATAGCATCCCTCATTAAAATTAAAAACAAGTTGTTTTAAAATGAGAATAAAAAAGAGCTGGAGCAATTCAACTTTTAAAAATTAAGTATAATTTTGACAACACTGTTACTCAATTTCGTTAATTTTACAATTCATTCTTATTGTTTTTGCTTTTTTGTTGTTGTTTTGGTTCGGTTTTGTAGAAATGGGGTCTGCTATGTTGCCCAAGCTGGACACAAACTAAATTATTTTTAAAGAACTATTTGTGGAAATTGCTGGAGTTGATCTGTAGGAAGGGTAAATATGATTTTCAAATATGTAGCATCAGAATGCAAAGAGAAAATCAGAAGTTGCTACTGCAAGTATTTGGTAAGTATTTACTCAAAATTTTAGCAAAGCTTGACCATATAAGTAATAACAAAATAGCTGCAAGAAGCATAACTATGACTCAACTATAAATTTTTTTAAAGTTTTACTTTCTTACTAGCACAGAAATTATAGTACATATTTATAACTTTATGTCAGTTTCCTCTACTAAAAAAGTAAGTCCCTCTATGATGGCTATGTCCCTACTAACTGAGATGCATGAACAAATGTCAATTCTTATGTTGCAGCTACTAAAACATAACTGAGAAGCAGACTGGTTATTTTAGGAAGGTAAGATCTAAAGAATAAAATTTTGTGTGACTCCTGTCCTGAATTTTATTTACTATAAATGATCACTTGTTTGGAATCAAAGAAATGAAGAGGTCAGGCACAGATGGATGGAATGTTGAGACCTTCACATTCATGGTATAAAATGGAATAGTTTTTCCTATGGACTCCAAATCACCTACTCCAATCTTGGTGAATAGTTCCCTAGGTCTTTTTCTTCCTTCACAACCAATAGATCCTAATGGTGAAAGCTTTACATCTTTATTTTCCACTTCATGTTCCTGCCATTCTTAGTCCAAGTCATTATCGTTTCTCTCTGGATTTAGTGCTCTAAGGTTATATCCCTCCAATCTCTTCCCTTAACAATCACCTCCCGTTCTTCGTGAAAGCCAGTTTTTAAAATTCAAATCTGATAGTCCACAGAGTATGTCATTCACTTTCTTAAAGTCCCTCAATGACTATTCTGTACAGAATAAAACCTAAGCTTCTTGAAAAGTCACCTCAATCTTCAGTAGCAACTCAAACCATACTTTAAGGTCCCACTAAAGTAAAGTACTTCCTGTTTCCTAAACATACCTTTGTACATATTTACTCTGAAAGCACTGTATTCTAGAAGGTTTCTACTCATTCGATCAGCTTTCAGTTATTGGTCACAAAGTAATAAATTCTATTGTGTACCAAATTCTGTGTTAGCACTAGGGATTCATTCACAGGTAACCAAGACAGTCTCTGCCTTCTAAGAAACCTACAATAATAACACATTGTTAATAGTGTAGCATTTGAAGTCAGAGAGGAATCAGAAAGTATTTACAAAACAAGGTAGCGCTTCAGTGTTCCATGTGCAACAAGCTAAACAAAACAAAAAGCCAGAATGAGCAAAGGAGGAAAGAAAAGTTTGTGAAGTTTGTGCTTCTGGGAATGAATTATGGTAAAAAGGTAGGAAGAGGTCATATTATAATCAGTTTTATTGATCAACATTGATGTTTCTCTTTTATTCAGAAGGCAGTTGGAGTTGTTAAAAGTTTTCTAGCAAGCAAGTACTAGAAAAATAGATACAAAAGCTGTGAGTCACTAAAGGGACTATAACTTCAGGGGGAGAAAAATTGAGGATGTATGAAAGAACCTTCCAAGAGCATCATAGAAAGAGATAGTCTGACAGGCATTAGGAATCTAGAATTGATAAGTAAAGAAAGCAAGATGACTGAGGGGATGTTGTTTCATTCCCTGAGATAAGAAATAAAGGAAATCTCACCTTCTCAATGTCCTACACTATACTTAAGATCAGCTTCTCATCTTCTAGTCAATACAGTATTTTCATCTTTTCAAAGCACACATCACTTTCTAGACTCCCATGTAATATATGTGTTTATTAGGCTTTGTTGTTTATCTCCCTGAACTAGAATAAAAAAATTCAGGCAGACAGAATTAAGTTTTGCTTTGTTTTGTTCACTGCTGCAGATCCTAGAGCAGTTGAGGTACATTTAGTAGATCCAATTAATAGTTATCAAATTAATAAATGAGTAAAAGCTATGGAATTAACTATTCCATCCTCAACATATTCAGTTTGAGATTTCTCTGGAATATACGGATAGAGAAATCAAGTAGAACACTACTTTCAAACTTACTATGTGCAAATGTCATCTGCAGATCTCGTCAAAATGCAGATTTAGATTTCCTAGTTCTGGAGTAGGGCCTGACATTCTAGGTTTCAAAGCAGCACCCAGATGATGCTGATGTTACTTGTACAAGAGCCATAAATACTATGAGACATATACTGTTAAATCGATGACCTTGGAACTTAGTGTACTAGACATGCAATGAGAGACCCACCATCCACAAAGGTGGTAACTGAAGTCATGAATATAGATAAAATCTCTCAGGAAAACCACGTGAAGTCATAAAAAGTCAAAAGAATTGAAAGTGGAAAGAACAAAGGGAGAAAATGTCAAAGTTAAAGCACTATACAAAGGAAAGAATGAGTGAATCTGAAGTTAGAGAGATTCTCCAGTGTAAAATGTCCTTATGAGAAGTTAGTTAAAATACTGAAAATGTCTTTCATATGTGATTACCATCATTGTTATAGACTGAATTGCGTCCTGTCCCCCACCAAAATTCATATGTTAAATTTCTAAACCTAATGTAACTGTATTTGAAGACAGGGCCATTAAAGAAATGATTAAAGTTAAATGAGGTCATATGAGCAGATCCTGATTCAATATGACAATTGTCCTTATAAGAAGAGGAAGAGATACCAGGGACGTGTGTACACAGAGAAAATGCCATACGAGAGCATAAAGAGAAGGCAGCCATCTGCAAGCCAAGGAGAAGTCCCTGGAGAAACCAAACCTGCCAATACCTTGACCTCAAAGTTCAACACCCAGGACTATAAGAAAATTCATTTCTGTTGCTTAAGCCACTCAGTCTGTGGTATTTTGCTATGGCAACCCTAGCAAACTAAAACAATAACTAAAGCATTTGAAGGAGAGTAATAGACTTCACATTTGCCATACTATAAACATTAAAAAGAGGATGAGAAACTATAAGTGGACAGTCCCAAAAAAGAAAATTAAAGGAGTTTTGTTTGTGTGTATGCTTCTTTGAATACAAAATAAATTGGAGGATACTGGAGTGTAAAAGAGAGGAGACAACAAGGGTTTGTGGTCATTAGCTTGTTCCCAAATATTCCAATTCTCTACCTTCTGGGCACACAGCCCTGTAGAAGTTAGTTTTGGCCATGTGACTTGCTTTGAGTTCTGTTAAATATGTAGAAGTGATGTATGTTTCCTCCAAACTTAAGCTTAAAGAACCAAAATGGTTTGTGCCAGCTTGTTTCCTTCTACCGTGATGACTAGCAATATTTCAAATGGAGGCCGCTCTGCCATTCTGAGTGTTAAAGCTAGGGCAACTTACGCAGTAATCCCAGTTGATCTGAAATGGGCACTGGCTTTGAAGAAAAACATAATTTTACTGTTCTAAACCAATGGTATGTTGGAGTACTTTGCTAACACATCATAATTTAGTGTCTTTTTTTTTTATATAATGATTGGAAAAGAAAATTAATAATTGATGGGTCACAAATTTCAAAAAGGAGAGAGAAGTGTTATTGAGTACCACATGTTCTCACTCATAAATGGATCCTGAACATTTATCATAATACTACAAGAAAGGGATCGGCGGTAGTGGGACACTGCCGGGGTGGCGGGGGGGACAGAACATCAGTAAGGGTAACTGATCCTAAACCAGGTGAAGTGAGGATCAATGGGAGGCCCAAACTTCACCAATATGATGATCACTTATGTACCTAATCCCGTATTGCACCCCATATCTTAAAAAAAAAAAGAAAAAGAAAAAGAAAA
Source organism: Tarsius wallacei (assembly GCA_963574415.1). Taxonomy (NCBI): domain Eukaryota; kingdom Metazoa; phylum Chordata; class Mammalia; order Primates; family Tarsiidae; genus Tarsius; species Tarsius wallacei. Next base: position 27,571 of record CAUYQG010157064.1, on the reverse strand, counting down.
CACATAGAATTGTTAGCTTTGGAGAAAATTCTCTGAGACTAAAATAAAGGAAGAAAGTCTGTGAATTTTGAAATAAGTTTTGGTTTGGGTAGATAGAAATTTGAGGGGAGATCCCACTTTGGAACACTGTATTCTATGGCAGGTTTTAGGTCCCAGGAATTAAGAGTAGTGTTGCAAAATCAGTTGCATTGAAGAACTAGTGAATATAAATTAGATATAGAAAAAAAAAATGAGTTTATGGGAAAGGGAGGCATGAAAGCCCTAGGAGCCATAGCAGGGTCAAGAAGATGTCACAGAACCAATTAACGTTGGTCCTCTTATATGAATTCACACTTCAGTTCCCAGCTCGAAGCTCAACCTACCACACATGTGACTCCTTTTTCAGTTTCACATGAAACATCTCAATGAACAAAATATTATATTCTTAAAATAATTCTAAATTTAAGTTGCTGGGAGAGTGACTACATCCATACAATTATTTTTCTATAGTTATGAGAATTTCAGTTAAAATTAGGATCATCATAAATGCAGGGAGATGTTAAAAGTTCCAGCTAATTATCCTTCAGGGACTGTGTTACAAATGTCAGTTGCTCATCTTGGCCTTGAAACATCTCTAGAATACAGAAATCAAATATAATTATCAAGAGGAACAGTTTAAAAATATTTAAAAGAAAATAGGAAAATGTGCCTCATCTGAATATTTATTCAAAGCCTCGATGTTTGGGTCATATAAAAATGGACAGTTTATCATCTGGATTGGCAAGAGTCTAACATTTGGTCCCCTTGCTCCTATTTTGCTCTCCCTGCTTTCCTTCAAGGCATTCCCCATGCTGTAACAAGAACCAGCAGCATTAGAAAGGAGTCATACCGCCTCCCTGCTTTGAAATGCTAAACCAATTAGATAACACGTCTTACCATGGCACAAGATCTCTTGACTCTTAATTCCACGCCTCATTCCATGATGGTCCCCCTTCCCTCTATTCACACATGCCAGCCACAAACCACACACTTATATACATGTTGCATAAAACATGTCAATTACTGGACAAATTTCCAGGCTTAATATATATAGTTTTCTCTACCCAGAATTGCCTTTTCCTTCTACTTCACTCTTGATCTTCCATCCATCCTTCAAGATCCTGCTTAAAACTCACCCCCTCTCTAATTCCTTCCCTGACCAACCTCTGCAGCATTTATTGGTTCATCATGTTCCTCATCTTGTACTTGCCTGTGGCTATCTTACAGTCCTTGTTATCTGGTATTAAAATTCCTCATTTGCGAGCTGGTCTCCCCAAGTAGAGGATGTGCTCTCTAAATGCAAAAGCCAAGTCTCCGTCACATCCCCAGTGTGGATCCTAGTTTGGTACCCAACAGGCACTCAACAAATTATTGCTGAATTAGCCCCAGATGCAGTGTTGGTTTTTAGCACCTTCTAGAATTAGAAGCTCCTACAAGAAATAGTTTTACAAAATGAGAATAATAATTCAAAGTTCTTAAAGACCACAGGTAGTCTGGGAAACTTTAAATTAGAGGATCTATTCCTAGCTTGTGGTGAAATGTCACAGATACCTTCCTGGTGTGTTGCATGCAAAAATAGAAGAAATTTACAGGACAGGACTGCAAGCTGGGCCAGACTCTACTAAACAGGCTCAAGACAGCGCCTATATATATGTAATGTTGAAATTAAGATGTAGTGGCATATTAATATTTAGTCACACTGCTGTGTGAGATAACTATCATAATTAATACATCACAGATATGCTGTATTTTGAAGACAGATAGAAGGAGCCTTAGAGATCACCTGTCCCAACAGCTCTCAGTTTTACCTGTACATTGTCATCAACAAGGAAACATTTTTAAACAAGGAAACATCTAGAGTTCTCCCCTCAGACAATCAGATTTATTGGCCTGGTGTCAGAGCCAAGCATTTGGATTTTCCAAAACCTTCCTGCGGGATCCTAATGTGCCAGGGTTGAGAACCAGTGACTTAGTCTAACCCCCTTATTTTGTAAATAAGGAAAATGAAATCCAGAGAAGTAAAAAGACTTGGAAAAGTAATTAAGTTAGTTATCATTTAGTCAATACGACCTCAGCATCTTGTTTAATTAATTAATTAACTAAAAATCCCACCACTTAGCAAAGTCTGGCTGACCTTGGATGTTTGATCATCAAAGTTGAATGGATCTCTCGATAGACGAATATTTCCATCTGTTGTTAAACATTTATGAACATTACCACTTTTTAAAAAAACATGCTCATTAGTAGATTGTTATATTAGAAAACACAGACACAACCCTTCTTCCTGCCAAAATATGCACTTACAAAGCAATACATTCAGACAGGAGTTATCTACACGTTTTGACCAGTCTAAAATGTCTGGTGGAGAAAGCAGGCAATGGGGTAAATTCTAATCTCTGGCTTACAACCAGCTTTGTAGACTGTGCTAGCACAGTAAAGTAGAAAAAGGCTGGAACACAATTGCTCATTCATAGCCTGCAGCTTTGTTTGCCCTGAGCTTACTGAAGGCAAGGGAGAAACATGGACTGGAATAGTTATTGCCTCATTGCTTCCCATGCTCTTGAGGCCAACACTGCCAGGAAGGTCTCCTGATATATCATGTGGCAAAAAAACCAAACATATATATATATGTATGTGTGTGTGTATATATATATATACACACATACATAAAGAAAAAGCAACCCACCCTGAAATAGTTGCTTCTGGGACTGTTGACAGAATGCAACTGAAACTGGCTAGCCTATTATCATTGACTTTAATCCTTTTTAATTCTAAAAGTAACTCATCTTTTAGTAAGCAGTAAAATAATTAAGAGGTGTCTGAAAAGCCAGTTAATATTGTCCCTCCATAGATTTTCCATTCCTCCCACCTGAGGTAACCAATGTTAACAGCCTGATGTTTATCTTTTATCAGCTTTCTCTGAGTGCAAACTAAGAAGCAACCACAGACAGACAGACAAGATGTTAAATTTAAAAAAAAGAGCCATCTAGAGGTGGTTTGGTTTTACAAAACTGGTACTCAGCTGTACATATATAGGCAACTGGCTTTCCTCATTTGACAGTATATGAGGAACTTCTGCCATTTTAATAAATATAGGTCTTACTTGTTTTTAATTAGCTGAATAGCATTCCATAAACTGGATATAGCAATACCAGCATAGTCTATCAAAATATTTCACTAAGCTAAATTATGTTTTAATTTCTAAAGCTGACATACACTTTCAAACTTTGTTGATCTACTAGGGAGCATTTTGCCTTCAAGCATATGGCCTAATCTATATTTGATTTTGTGTTTTATTTAATTAGACATTGCTGGAAACAAAGCTATGTTCAAAAGGCACACTTCTTAATCATATGTCCCCATCTATTGGGAATTTGTTTCATTTGAAGCATTTATAAATTGTCACATTTTGCACTTCCTCTCCTTTTTTTCCATTGACTACAACACAGAAGAGACTATTTCTAATTCTGACCAAAACTAATTATCTGAAAAAGTATTGGAGAAGAATCTGATTTTCAAATGGAGTTTTCTCTGCGGAACGTCTCAGACCACATGTTTCTTTCTTTAATGACGTACATTGATTTTTTTTTTTTTTTACCCTTAAAGTCAGTCCACACATAATACAAGAACCAAATTAAAAGCAGTGCCTAGCACACTGTTTGAAAATATCTGTAGAACAAAGGTCAAATGTGCAGTTTGCTAGTTAATGGCCTGAGGCGAAGTTAAGGTTAATGTGGCACTAATGAGCAGACTCAACCCTGTAGAGATGTCGGACCACAGCTGTCAAACAGTAGACATTTAAAATGTCAGTCTCCCGCTCAGCAGAGGAAATATATAATTACATGTTTCGAGATAAGAACTATTTTCTCTTGCTGTTCTGAATCTGTATTTAATTATTTAACTTTATTCTCACCTAAGTCATTCTATTTGACAAAATATTTATAACAATGTTTAAAACAGAAAAAAATTAGAATTCTGTTCTACAGCAATAACAATTCTCACTGCAAATTCTTGAAAAGAATTAAATGTATATGGTTAGATGGGCTATAGGGATAGTGGAAGGCTAGTTTCTTGGCCTCTTTCTATATAGACTGTGTGATTCAGGGAGAAATGCGAGTGATGTCAGAAGCAATGCGATACAAGGCACCTTGATCACAAATGAAAATGTGTTTCAAGTACACTACATTCATATTTGATTAAAAAGAAAAAAAATTCTAGAAGAGTAACTCATAAAGTCTGCTCTCTGAACCCCACCTGAACCCACTGCTCATTACAGAAACTGTGACCTAAATATCAGCACCATTCTCAAAGGGAAGGATTCCTCCTCCATCCCCCCCTCCACCCCTCACCCAACCGCCGCTAAGTGATTCCAGGTTTTCCCCTCTGCATAGGAAGTCTTCTTGTTCACATGACATGATTCCTCTTTATTAGAGGATTTGCTGTGATTTTTCAATAAAGCTAAAGGGTTTAAGGTGGTAGGCTGAGGAGCAACAGGGGTAGTAACGGGAAGGAGAAAAGGAAAGAAGCACAGAAAATACGCTCATATCCTTAGAGACTCCTTGCAGAGGGCTCTTTTTGGACAGGTGCTTCGTGTTTAGCATGCTCTTGTAATTTTATACAAGCCCTAACCTGAAAGTTCATAGCCATCTGTACAATTAGGAAAGATGCCTCTATTCCTCACTTTGAAATGACCTTCCAAACCCAACATATTACCACTTAATGTCCCAGTAAAAAGCACCCTTCCTGAAAGCATCCGCCTCTAAAAACCTGTTGTCAAAATTAGGTTTTCAAAACTAGCTCTAACATCATTTCCCATGTTGTAAAAATGTACTTTAAAAAGCACTGACTCTGTTCTCCATAAAGGACTTTAAACAAAGACTTCAATCCATTTATGAAAATAAACACTAGGTCAAGTGCTCAAGGTTTAAAATAAATCAAATATTACTAAGAAAATTGGGCATCCCTTCCAAAAATGATGTGATATAATTTCTCTACCTCTTACAACTTTTTATTCATTTGAATTAAAATTTGCAATTAATTATTTAGTTCTATAGTTTAAAGAAGCATGCTATTAATTTTTTCAGTTTGCATTTCTATGATTCCAATCCATACTATTCACACAAAGAATTATTATTGAATACATATATTCTGAAATTCAGTACTTTATGTTAAATCTTGAATAGTCCTTCTTTGGCAGTAAGGTATTTTCTGTGGCAGCCAGCATTTTAACAATAAACTTTATTATTTATGAGATAAGAACATAATCTAGACAATATTTTCTTCTCTCCACATTGGCAGAACGTTAAGAAAATACTTGCCTTCTTCTAGTCTGTAAATGAATGGTCTTCTTTCTCGTTTTTTTGTTTGTTTGTTTGTTCTTCATTTTGTGATTACAATCATATATTCCTGGTTATCTCTACTCACAAATTTATCTGATTGATGTACAATATATACCATGTACAAAGTGGTAATCCTTGTATTTTCAAATATTCTCTATTTTTCATTCCAAGTACTTGTATCTCTGGACTCTGGTATAAAGACAGGCTTTAAGGTTAGCAAAGCTATAATTAACAAGGCTCAGAGAAAATAGCTATTTTAGTCATCAATTTTATTCCTATTATTCTGGTAATTTCCATTTTAAAAATATTACTGTTGAACGTTACATGTAACCCAGGTATTGTTTTATTCCCAATTTCTGATGGGCAACATAGAATATTACTGACCAGGGGTAATTAGTGTATAATCACCTTTACTTAATTATGACCTGTGAACTGTTTCTATGTAACAGGAATTATAGTAATGCATGCCTCCATTGTGATTATTGAGATGCATATTTTTATGTAAGGCTTAGCTTACACTGAAAAATGAAGACAAAAAGAATACAGTGAAGATTATAAACACTTTGAGTTTACTAAATTTGAAAGACCCGAAAGTTGCAGTTCCCATACATAACAAGATTCTTTCTGAAGAAGGGTGAAACCAACACAGCAAAAGAAGAACATTAGACCCCTTGACATGAGAAGTCATCAGACAAAATGAATCTTATTTTTGAGAAGGGCACTTAATTTAAAATTCTATAACTCTACAAATATGGGCCTAAAGCAATAAACTTCCTTCACATTCTCCTTTGTAACACTTTCAAGTAAAACAGTCTACATATGATTCTACAGATCATGGCAAAGCTCTGTGCCCTGGAAATAGTTTATCTGATTTACGTTTTGGAGTGGAGATGGAAAAAGGAAAAACAGTGTCTCTGTTAAATGAGGTAATACACTTTTGATACATACTTTTTCTACTAGCTTGAAGACAATTGCAGGGGAAATGGCAGCTTTCCATTCAACATGTTACCAGATGCAAATATCATGCCTCTTGCCACTCCAAGTTCTCTATTTTTTTTCTACATATGTATATAGTCTTTAGACATTTCAAATGCCATGGATAGATTTTGAATGCTGAAAATGGTCTTTATCATACAGAACAAAGTGAAAGATAGTGCTTAGTACTCTTGCAGAAGAGGGAGAACATATGCTTCTAAATAAAATTGACTTTGCTACTTTGGTAAAAGAAACAAGTTTCACTAATCATCTTGATTTATGCCCCCAGAGATTCTGTCAACAATTCAAAAATATTCTTTATAGACTCCTATAAAAATTATCTATTTCAATATAGCATGAACTTGACTCCTCCTCACTTCTTTAAGTCTAATGAAGAAAACAAAACAAAGCAGGAGTTGAATGTGAGGTTCTTTTCAACTCTGCAGATGTTTACTAACTTTTCAAAGGAAAGTAGATAGAAGATTCACTTTCTGTAAAAAGAAAAAAAGCATAATCTCAGTTTACTAGAGAAGGAGAAGTCCATTCACAGTTTGGTTTCTTTGGTGAAGAGTTTTTTTTTTTAAAGTTGCCCAGCCATCACAGCTCACTGCAGTCTTGACCTCCTGAGCTCAGGTGATCCTTCCACCTCAGCATCCTGAATAGCTGGGACTACAGGTGTATACTACCACAACCAGCTATTTTATTTTTATTTTTGTAGGCGTGAAGTCTCACTATGTTGCCCAGGCTGGTCTCAAACTCCTGAGCTCAAGGAATCCTTCCTTCTCAGTCTCCCAAAGTGCTGGTGGGATTGCAGGCATGAGTCACCGCACCCAGCCTTGGTGAAGGGATATTGTAAGCTATATAAATGAGATAACTGCTACAGTAGTCATTATACACACCATTGAAAGCTGCTCGTTTATCTGGCAAAACTGCTACTTGGAAATAGGTATTTGGAGAACCAGTTAGAAAACTATCCAATTTAAAAGTTATTCTCTCTATAACTAGAAAATATGTCTTATTACTCTCCCTGTAGTGAGAAATATGGAAAGATTTATTTCTACTCACATTAACCTAAAGTTGACAGCCTCACTATTAGAGTGAAGTAACTTGAGGACCCAAGCAATGTGGAGCAACAGTGGAATCTGAAGAGTTTAGAACAAATCTCATGCTCCCTGAAAATTGCTGCCAGCAATAGTTATGCAGGTTTTCTATAATTTCCAGTAATTGTTACCATCAAAACAAAAGGAGGGTATCTGTCAAATTCCAAACATATGTGCATAGCCAATCACAATGTCAACTTCTAGTTCATGCCAACTAGGTGCAGCTATCTCTTCCTTCAGGACAAATGTGTTTAATACTAGTTTTTGTTGTTGGATTTAGCTTAAGATATTTTATTAAATGGCCATTTTTTCCCATGAACATCTAGAAAGTAAGAGCAAACCAAAAAAAGACAAAGGAACTTTTTACTTTTAATATTAGTTTTAGGAGAAGCAAAGGGCCTCTTAATGCAACAAAATTCTGCATGTATTTGTTTACAAACTTTATTTTTCTAGGAACATTTATCAGATTCTCAGTGGGATACATGATCCCTAAAGGTTAAGGACCACTAGCCTAAACTTTTGCCATATGTTTGCTCTGCCTTCTGGCATTTCTTCTTCCTGTGTGCCTGGTCTTTGACCCCCTGCAGGTCCTGATCTTCATTATTCATGTAGGTCTTGACTCTGGCTTGCCTTGTAGCTCATGTTCCCTCAGTGCCTGCTCTGGCCTCACCTCTGGTCCCATATTGAAAGCTTTTTCTTGGCCTGCCCTGCCCTGGAAGACTTCACTACCACCACTTAATAAGCACTGCTTTAAATTAAACAGAAATTTTCTCATTGAAGAGAGTTGACCTTTATTTTAGTAAATTAAACTTTCAGGTAATAAATAATAATGGTACCTCAAAGAATTCCTAACTTCCGTTTAGGAAATAGATTGTAAATTGCTTTCTCTAGTACTATGAATGCTATTGAATTTTTCTCAGATTATTGACTTTTCTTCTGGCCTATGAATATTTTTCTCCTCTGAATATTTGTCTATACAATTCATCATCAAGTCCAGTATACCTCAATAGTGATTTACCATCATAACAAACACTTATTATATCCAGCGTGCAATATCCAGAATTTTAAAAATTAATTAATTTTGGTGTCATTAATAAGTATTGTCTTAGGTAGGATTTGACAATGTAAGTATATACTCATGTATTTTAAGCTAACTGATCCCATTTAATATAAATCTATTTCATCTACCTTGGCAATAAGCTTAAATAAGATTAAATGGTCTTCATTCAGCATATTCCGATTTTTTCCCCTACGTTTAATGAATCATTTTAACCACTTCACTGTGTTTTTCTGTGATAGACAGAACATCAATTTATTTTAGTTGACAGTGACATCCTCAATCAAATCAGAATCATGCCCTGCATCATTCCTCTCCATAAACTGCAATTTCAACTGTTCTTTTTAGTTCCCACTCTCAATAAATAAAATTGTTAATGTTCCAACTGATAAAATTCTCACTCAAATCATGATTTAATACGTGTATTAGGATAAAAGGAAAATGTCTGATGACACAATAGTCCAGTGAAGTTCTGAAGGGAAAACCAAGAAAAACAAATACCTGTACCACAATTTAAATTATATCTTGTTTCAAACATTAAAAATCTAATATTTCTAAAAGCTCCTCTTTTCCCACCTTGACATCAAAATCCTACCTGGTAGTAAACACATCTTATTTTTACTAAACACCTAGGACAAACTCTATTATGCAAATGCACATTTATGCATGTAGCCAATCCCCTTAATCTCGAATTCTTAAATGAGAGACTTGGCTAATTGGAATGCTTGCTGGAGAACAGATGGGGCACTGGTGTTGAGACTCTGTCTTAATTTATTGTCCTGGGGTTTTCCTAATTACTCACTTAATTGGCACAGCCACACCACTTTGAAATAATAATGTACAGCTAATTATCACCGATTTAAGCTTGCTAATAGCTTATTCTTACCAGCTAACTTCAAGAAATCAAGCAGGGAGCAAGAACTGCCACAGGGAAATCACTCTGCCTGGGCTGATTTAGACAACTATACAAGTGCAATGTCCTTTACCACTGTGTTGATTTGGTTTTCTGCCCAAAAAGGCAAAATAGTGATGCCTTGCTAGCTGGTTAAAGGAGTGGTAGCTCTTCCTTGTCTTGCTCAACTTTGGAGACCTCTTTAACGTGTATGTATCAATTATTCAGAGTCTTCAACGAGTGCATTATTGGCATGCTATGTAAACAGAAGACAGGGTAGATAGAATTATGACAATTACATCTCCAAATAAAATCAAAAGAATCCAATTCTGTGACTGAGCTCTCTCCTCTTTTCAAACTAAAAGAAGACGCACATCATCTATGAACAAGCTTATCTCTAATCCAGAAAAAAAATTTAACAAGCAAAATTTCCTTCTTCAAATGTTGAAACAGAACAAGAAAAAAGCAAGGTACGCCACAGAAAGTTTCTCTAGGAAATGAATGTGGAGGAAGAAGAGGGAAAACAAAACAAAATGGTCAGGAACTTGGGATTAATATGAGAATTATCTATATTGAGAACAGGATACTATAATCCTGCCTTCGTTGGCACTCAGTTTGCATTTACTTTAGGTACTTTTTCAAATTCTGACACCTCTAGGTCAGATTCCCTAGATGTAGTGCCTGAGGAAGGAATTTGGATGCAGATGATTCACTGAGGGAGAAAGAGAATAAGGGAAGCAGCATCAGGTGTGGAGGAAGGAGCCAAGCAGTGAAGTGGTCTCAGCTTCAGCCAGATACCACAGGGAGTGCTGAAGTGAGCATCTCAACACTTCTTTGGTCTCACCACCTTGAAGCAAGGGGAAGGCCCCTTCTACCCTAGTGTCAGTCTGACCTTGCCTGTGATTACAAGTGTATAAGACAGGTGTGAGTCTAACCCCTTTCCACAGGTGGATGAGTTGCATGGTGGCCAGTCTCCAGGATGACGCTCCTTCTTGCCTTTGTGTAGTCCCCTTCTACATAGAAGAGGACTGACGTGTGTCACCTATGGGATATTGCAAAAATAACAGTGTGTGACTTTTGAGGCCAGAACATTAATGACAGCAAGCCTCTGCCTTGCTCTCCCTTGGATTCCCTGCTCTGAGGGAAGCCAGCCACAAAAGCATGAGAACACTCAGCCCAATGAAAGGTCACCATGACAAAAAACTGAGACCTCCTGCCAACAGCCATGTGAATGAGCCATCCAATCCTGCTTAAGCCTTCAGATGACTGCAGCCCCAGCTGACCTCTGGATAGCAATCTTTCTAAAGACCCTGAGCCAAAATCCCATGGCTAATTAGCTCCTAAATTCCTGACCCATAGAAAATTGCATAATAAGTGCTTATTGTTGTTGTAAGCCACTAAGTTTTGGAATAACTTGTTAGATATTAATAGATAAGAAATACCAATGGCTGCTACTTGTTGAGGGCAAGTCCCCAGAGAATAGGGCAGCTGTAAGTTAGCAGCAGGCAGAACACAGCAGCCAGGAGGCACATTAAATGGCAAATAGGGGATATGAGTGGGGCAACAGTAGTACCCACAATCTGAGTTATTTTTCATATTAAATTTATCATGTCATGAGCTTAAGTATGGCTTAGACATTTATAGTTTTAAAAATGGTGGCTGGCAACAATGTACAATTAAAGATCAAGCAAAAATATTCTTCAAAAATGAAGGTATATACAAGACAAAAGTTGAAAAAATGTATCACCAGTAATAATCAATGAAAAATATACTAAGAGCCGGGCTCGGTGGCTTAGCCTGTAATCCCGCGCCTTTGGGAGGCTGAGGTGAGTGGATTGCCTGAGCCCGCAGGTTCGAGACCCGCCTGGGCAAGCGAGACCTCATCTCTACAATGAATCAAAAAATCAGCTGGGCGTGGTAGCGCGCGCCTGTAGTTCCAGCTACTTGGAAGGCTGAGGCGGAAGGATCGCCGGAGCCCAGCAGGTCAAGGCTGTGGTGGCTGGGAGCGGCCACTGCACTCCAGTGTGGGCGACAGAGTGAGATTCCAACTCAAAAAAAATATATATATATATACTAAGGTTAAAGGAAAATGAATCTATATAAATACATGGAAATAAGGAGCACCGGAAAGAGTACAATACATGGTAATTATAAGTAAATATTGACTATCTAAAAACAAGAATAATAATAATTGTCTTGTGAATTGTGAAAATAATTGTTGGTATAAGTAAGATTTTGTTGGCAAATAGCACAAAGGACAGGAAGAAAGTAATGGAGAGAAACTATTTTAAGTTTCTTATGTTGTTCAATGAAGTGGTAAAAGTTCTAATTTAAAGTAGACAGTACGAATTAAAAATGCATATTGTGATCTTTATGATAACCATTAGGAGAATAGTAAAGAAATACAAATCTAAAAAGCCATAGCAGGATAAAAAATAAGTATCTGTTAAACTTAAAAGAAGGCAAGAAAGGAGAATAAATGAGGGAAAAGACACAGAGTAAAAAGAAAACAAAAAAAGCAAGATGGCAGACAAGCCCAACTGCCTTCGAGGACATGGTATTTTACCATATAAAAAAGGACTAAAGGCGGGGCACGGTGGCTCAAGCCTGTAATATCAGTACTTTGGGAGGCCGAGGTGAGAGGATTGCCTGAGCTCAGGGGTTCGAGACCAGCCTGGGCAATTTGGTGAGACCCCATCTCTACAATAAATCAAAAAATTAGCTAGGCAGGGTAGTATATGCCTGTAGTTCCAGCTACTTGGAAGGCTGAGGAGGAAGGATCACTTGAGCCCAGCAGGTCAAGGCTGTGGTGACTGTGAGTATGCCACTGCACTCCAGCCTAGGCAACAGAGTGAGACTCCAACTCAAAAAAAAAAAAAAAAAGGACTAAACATTACAATTACAAAACAAAGACTGATTAATTATCACTTAATAAATACTATTGGCCAACCAAAAATAAAAGGTAGTTAGTCAAATTACTTATAAGTCAACAACGGTTATACTGGGGTTCAGACCACATCACTCCAAAATATGACTAGAAGACCAGAATATGCAACTCCAACATAGAAATTTTTTGGCATATTGATTACTTTGAGCTAATTATTTTGAAAAACTGAAGGCACAGGAGTAGTTCTGAAAAGCTGCTTTTAGTAAAATAAGTTTACATGCATAAAAGAAATTTTCATTAGTAAAGGCATCTGTATCAGAAAGAGAACCAGAAGTTCACCTTTATCACCTAGACTTTTATCTGCATAACAAGGCAACCTTTATTCACCATACATTTCCTCCTCTCACCCTCTCATATCTCCATCACACCTCAGAACCGCAAGCCCCTATGCCTTTCTGTAGCTTCAACTTTTTAAAATCTCATATTTTTGTGGGACTCCCATGCCTATACATGTAATTTTAAAAGTTTCCCTATTAATCTGCCTTATGTTAATGTAATTCTCACCCCAGCCAAAAATTTAGGAGGGTGGAAGGAAACCACTCTTCCCTCCCTGACAGTTACATTAATACTACCCCCAAAGAATAGTTTGAATATTGGAAGGCTGTATGAATTAAACTTTTCCTCTGTCATAAAGACCTGAAGTAATTTTTTTCAAGTTAGGGTGTCATAATTCCAACATAATTTCAAACAACAAAATTTTCATAATGTACTAAATCTAAAGTAAACTGTGACAATATAATACAATTTTAAAAGGCTATGCCTTATTTATGTATATAATTCATTTTAAGTTGTTAGCAAATATAGTGTTTATATTCATTTACATTGGCAAAGCCACTGATATATTGCACAATTCCTATTTTTCAGCTACTACAGAGACTATATTAAGCTATAGAACCCACTAAATTATTTTATTCCATTGCTTTCCTTTAATAGTTTTGGCTTGGTTTAAATTTATAGAAAGTAGTTTCTGCTAGGGGTGTTCTCATGGGAATTACTCAAAGTAAATTTTATTAAAAAATACATAAGAGAAACTATTGTTAAACAAAAATTAGGAGAGGCCATGGTTTTGAAATGAGCTCCTCCTGCACTGCACACCTATGACCAGACCAACCAAAATGGAGTCACTCATGTTAAATGCCATATCCTCAAACTGAAACTTTAAATAAGCAGATAGATCTCAAAACAGACTAGTTTGTCCTGAAAGCAGGAGATTCCAGTTTACCTAAAACAGTGTAAGAAGGAAGTCCCCTATGCTTTACCCCTTTAAAAAAAGTAATTTGAAGTAATATGGTGTTTACCAATTAGCTTTTTTTCTACTGTTCTGTTTCCTCATTTCAACCTCACAAAACCCACTCACTGTTCTGCTCTTGCCCAATGGGAGTTCCCACTCTATTCGTAGAATGGAGGCAGACCCATTCATGAAACACAAATAAAAGTCAATTAGTCTATAACTAAGTTTGCTGTAAATTTGTCTTTTAACACTATCATACATATAATACTAATTTATAAACACAAACTCACAAACTATGAATTTATTTTTTATCTTTACTTTTCATGAATAATGAAAAGCAGTGGTTTCATTAATGATTTGGATGGATTACTTGGAAATTTAATTTTTCTTTGTCTATTTGTTTCAATTAACTTTCATTTGCGTAATTAATGAGTTATAGTAAGAAATCCAAACAAGTAAAAAACTGTTCTTGCCAATTATATTTTATCTCTATTTGAATAGTCACTATTCCTACTATACACTATACACTAATAAAAAAAATAACCTCTACCTAGCATATGAAATGGAATAAGAAGGTTATTTAAAAATTTAGTTTTATCAGCATTTGTGATAATTTAACTGCGAGAGTTTTAACTTTTTTTTTTTTTTTTTTTTTTTGAGTTGGAGTCTCACTCTGTCGCCCAGACTGGAGTGCAGTGGCTGGGAGCGGCCACTTCAGCCTCGACCTGCTGGGCTCCGGCAATCCTTCCGCCTCAGCCTTCCAAGTAGCTGGAACTACAGGCGTGCGCTACCATGCCTGGCTAATTTTTTTATTTATTGTAGAGATGAGGTCTCGCCTGCCCAGGCGGGTCTCGAACCCGTGGGCTCAGGTTAACTATTTTTTAAATTGGGGAAATGATTTAAAAAACACTTTTATCTAAACTTTAAATGATTGTGTGTATTAATATGTATACATACGCAAATAGACCTATATTTTCTCAGTTACAGAGAGTTAAGCACACAATTTAATTCCTACCATGCTATGGCAATTTATCCTTGAACATTTCCCCCTTCATTTATTTTACTATCTTAACTTTTTTGTTTATCTGTGATCCACTTTCTTGTCTTTCTTTTCATTTTATTTTTATTTTTATTTTTTTTGGTTTTTTTAAAAGAGAGAGAATTTCACTCTGTCTCCCAGGCTGGAGTACAGTGGCACAACCATAACTCAATGCAGCCTCCAACTCCTGAGCTCAAGCAATCTTCCCACCTTAGCCTCCGAAGTAGGAGGGACTCAGGCACACCATCTCACCCAGCAAATTTTTATTTTAGTTGTAGAGATGGGGTCTCACTATGTTGCTGAGGCTGATCTAGAACTCCTGGTTTCAAGCGATTCTCCCATCTCGACCTCCCAAAATACTGAGATTACAGGTGTGAGCCACCAGGCCCAGGCCTATCTTTCTATAAATATCCATTCTATCATATTTAGCATAAATACTTTGCCATGTCCTATCTTTGAAAAATACTATATTGATACGTGTTTTTAATTTATATAAATGAGTAATGTGCTATTGTTCTCATTCTAGCTAACGCTTTTTTCTATAAAATGTTTCTGTAAGGTTTATTTTTGTTGCATGAAAATATGTTCATTTCTTCTGACTGCTTCATAATATTTCAAAGTCTTACCTTTTACTTTTCTATTTTCCTAGTTATAGACGTATAGTTTATTTTTAACTCTTAGTTATCACAAATATTCAAGAAAGCTTCCTATGGGTACAAGTGATCGTTTCTCTAGGGTATATCCTAAGGAGTTAGACAGTAGTACATAGGGTACATGAGTTTTACCAGGTGCAGTGAACTTCTTGCCAGAAGAGCTGTTCATGTAGAACATGATAATCCATATAGAAAACCCAAATCCTATCAACAGACCAACCATTAGAAACAGAGCTCAGAAATGCAGTTATTTTTAGCATTATTCTTGTCAAAATCAATTTATATATTCAATATAACTCCAATCAAACCCCCCCAAAAGATTATAAAATATACTTTTAAAAATAAATTTCAAAATATCTAAGAGAATTTTGAAAAATATGAGAGTAAAGTGACTCATACAAGATTTTGCAAAATCCTTCAAAGCGAAAGCAATCACAATAATAAAGTAAAAAGATTGCAGAAAGCAACTACTGGATTATTACTAAGCAACAGACCAGTAAAATTATATATAGATGTTATATGTATATGTGTGCATGTGTGTATGTGTCTGC
This sequence comes from Tarsius wallacei, assembly GCA_963574415.1. Lineage (NCBI taxonomy): Eukaryota > Metazoa > Chordata > Mammalia > Primates > Tarsiidae > Tarsius > Tarsius wallacei. The sequence goes on along the minus strand of CAUYQG010157064.1, from coordinate 11,769 downwards.
GTGTATGTGTGTATATACGTGTGTATATATGCATACACACACACACACACACACACACCCACACCCACACACATATATATAAAACAAACCTGCTTTAGAACGTGTTGAGAAAACTGGCTCAAGATAGGAAAAATTTAACTTGGAACTTTACCTTTTAACATTTATAAAGACACATTCTCTATGTATTAAACTTGAGAGAAACAAAGCTGCAGAGCTAGTACAAAAAATTATAATAAATATATTCCTGAATTGATGCAGGCAGGAAATTTAAACAAAAGACAATTCCATACACTTGATATCAAAGTTAAGAATTTCTGTTTAACATAGGTCATCTTAGACTAAGTTACTCATCACTTAACTTTTACTTACACTTTAACTATTATCTAAACCAGGCGTGGTGGCTCACACCTGTAATCCCAGCACTTTGGGAGGTGGAGGTGAGAGGATTACCTGAGCCCAGGGGTTTGAGACCAGCCTGGGCAATTTGGTGAGACCTCATCTCTAAAATAAATAAATAAATAAATCTGGGTGTGGTGGGGCACACCTGTGATTCCAGCTACTTGGAAGGCTGAGATGGAAGGATCACCTGAGCCCAACATGTAGAGGCTGCTGGTGGCTGTGACCATGCCATTCCACTTCAACCTGGGTGACAGAGTGAGACTCTGACTCAAAAAAAGAAAAAAATTATTATCTTAAATAGAAAATGTTTTCAAAATCTAAAATGAGCAAATTAATAAAGAGAACATAAAAAGAAAATTTTACAAATAAATTAAATCAAAAATAAATCTAGTAGATAACCCATCTAACACAGACAAGGAAACTCAAATAAAACAGAAAAAAATTATGGGAAATACTATAATACAATTTTTTAAAAACCACAATAAAAATTGTCAGAGTGATAAGAGAAAATGGCACATCCATGAAACAAGACATGGGTGTGCTTTTTAAAAAATAAAGAACAAGGACAAAAAACTTGGATTAAAGATATAAAAAGAAATATTACTTTATTTGCCACAAAAGAAAATCATAGTCTTTCATCTAGTTCCCAGTTCAGAACTTCAAAGCACCTTGACTAATGTAAGGCTAGGCTCCCTTGAGGAAAAATCCCTGCATAAACACAACAATTACATGATATAAATCTTCCTCCATTTATTCCCTACAAAGAGCTGTGGCCATTTTACTTCCCAAGAATATCAGACACTAGTTCTAAGTTGACTTATATTCCAAAGACCCAGAATACCAGTCTGCTTTGTCCATCTAGATGGAAGCTCATAAAAGTCAACTGAAAATGGAATTTTAGGCCCAGTTGGTCTCACATGGGGGGACTGATGCAACAGACCCACCCAGTACTTATTTCACAGTCTGTTGAACTAGACATACTCATCCCATGCACAATCCCTGTACTAGTTCCCCAACTCATAGAATGAAAGCCAAAACAAAATTCCTAAAACTACCACTTCTGACATCGTATCTCTGGGGAATTCATCATATCTCTGAGGAATAGCTGGGATTAGGGCCATTATCAAAGACACGGAAAACGCAGTGGAGGTGACTCCCAGCACCTCACCATTTACCTTACCTGTTTGACTGGTCTGTGCAAACTGAGATGGACTTCAAGAATGATTGGTTCATCACAGAGTCAGAGGATGACTCCAATTTCAGATGCTTCTTTGCAGGTGGTGACTAAAAGAGCAAACCAAAATATGTCCTAACATCTGCCATCCAGCTAGTGATTTGGCAAATTCTTGTATCTTTTCACCAGTTAGTAAAGACAATCAGAAATATTTCACTTTCAGCTGACAAGAACAGCAGTATCCCTGTACTGTTAGCCCTCGTGGCAACTTTTCCTGTCCATGAGAGACAGGATCCTTGATTGTATAGATATCCTATAGGACAACACTGACAATATTGATTGCATCATTCTAGATGCCTTAATAGACCTGTGCATGCCTCTGGTGGCAAAAAAAATTAAAAAAAAAAAAACATACTGACGTTTCAAGTGCTTGACAACATAATAGGGTTTCTAAATTTGTTCAGGATCTTATTGGGACATTTTTCTAATATAAAAGACAAATTTTTGCACCTAAGATAACACTCAGAAAGAGGCACAGTGCTTTTTGGATCACTTTGCATATTAGAGAAAACTTACTATACGCTTGGATGTGTTGCACTAATTCATACATACAGTAGCTCAAAAGAGATTTATTATAAGAAAGAAACAGCCCTTGGATTTTTGCAAGCTGCAATGATGTTTGGTCCAGATGAACAAGTTTAGGAATTCAGTGGTGCCTGAAGTATAATATATCAGGTTGGGCTGGCTGGTTGGTTGCTTAGTTGCTTTGTATTACAGCCTTGGTAGAAAGTACACACTTGACCATGACTATGCAATCTGAGATGCCCATGATGAACTAGGTGCTATCTGATCTGCTAGCCTATAAGATAAGGCTTACACAGAAGCAATATATCACCAAGTGTAAGTGATCTTTTAGAAATCAGGTTCAAGTAGGTAGAGAAAGGCCATGTAAGATGCATTAGAAGGTAGCCCAGGCTAAGCACCTACTCCTGCTACATTGCCTCACCATCTTCAGTTGAAACAAGGGTACCTGCATAATCAACGTTTGCATACCAAACCCTGAATTGTACCCCAGGATTATTTATTTATTTACAATAAATTTTTAAAAAGAAAAAAAATAAAGAAAGAAAAAAAAATTAAAGAAAATAGAGGAAAAAAAGAAATTTATGACCTCATAGGGAATTATCAGTTGATGAGGGATAAATAAAGTTTAGGGTAGTTTATACATAAATCTGCACAATATATAAGCAATAAGCAGAAGTATAACACCATGGCAATGAAGCCCCACTAAAAAGTGGTAATAAAAAATAATGTAAAATTGAAATTTTTAAGTGGCTTTAAGTGAGGGAAGGCCAAAAAACCAGAATTTATTTATAAAATATTGTGTATTTATTCTTACATGTTTAAACACTAGACACCTTCAAGGTACTCTCCATTTGATGCAATATACCTATTAAGATGCTTTTTCTACTGTGCAAAACAGTTTTTGAACTCATCCATTTTGATGTCTTTTAGTACTTTTGCTGTTTTTGTTTCACCTCTTCCACATCAGCAAAATGTTTCCCTTTGAGGACTTTTCTCATCCAGGGAAACAGAAAAAAGTCACCTAGGGTGAGATCAGGTGATTAGAGAGGGTGGGGCACAGGCATCAGGCCATTTTTGATTAAAAACTGCTGTATACTCAGTGCAGCATGGGCAGGTGATTTCATAAATCACCCACCATGAAATGTACAAACGTGTTGAAAGACTCAAAAAAGAAAATTTCACTGAAGCCAAACTCAGCCTTTCAACAACAACACTAGCTGGTACACTGATGACAATGAGTTCTTAGAACACTTACCTAGTGAGGAAAGCCTATACTCCAAGGAACCCACCCTCCAAAGAGTAATTCCTTTTTTGGGGGGAGTCTCCCCTCAGACTGTTGTTCACTTTTTGTGGCATGAGACTGTCCTTTGATGGATGGACTCTGATTCATGCGCAATGGCTAACGCTGGCTGAATGGTCAGAGACAGAAATAACAAGTCTGCAAGACGGTGACAAGGAGTCAGGATAGATACTTTTAAAACTTTCCACTCAATGAGGCCCTCATTGTTGAGTCTCTTCATAACATTTTACCTGCATTAGTTTAGTTTTTCTACTGACTAAATGATGTTAAGGGTTGGATTTTGTTTTGTTTTCCAAATGGATTGTTTTGGTAGTGAAACATATATAATCTTTAAGAACTTAAGACTTCTTTTCCTGGATTTTATTATAAAAGCCACCCCAGGTAAGATATACTGATTTTTCAATGCAAGAAATACTGCTTATCATTATAGGTATGCTAGATAACAAAGTATAGCTAATTTACGTACAAAGTGCTCATTCTTTTTAGCTGTAGCAAACAGCCAGTAATAGCCTACATATCTACTCCATGCTTACAGCTCATCTGATGTAAGAGTGAGGCAATTAGGGATGCTATCCCAAAGAGAAACAGATTTTAGATTATAGAGAGTAAGATTATGTAAAATACTTTACATATGAATTATCCATAAGGTATTACAAGAAATAATTATTTGAATTAATAAGTGAATATAAAATTGTGAAACACAGACTGAGAATCCAGTATTTGGCAGGACATACACTGGTCAACCGAACACACACACACACACACACACACACACACACACACACACACGTAATCTCCTCCAATTTTAAGTTTAAGCACCAATTACAAAGCAAAAGGGCATTAAGGTAGGCTTGAATTTAGCATGTGAAATAACCATGAGCATAGTGGTAGAAATGCAAATTATAGAAGCCATCCCTACTCAATATTTATTATTTTGGATCAACAGGTAGCCATTTTTACCACTCCACATAAAAGATCTTAAAACCATTTTTTAATCCAATTATATTTTTCTAACAGATGCAAAAGTCTCTGCAATACTTATCACATAATTTAAATTTATTCTCTTTCTGTCTTGTACTGTCCAATAAAGTAGCCACCAGGCATATGTGGAATTTAGATTAAAATTGATTAAGATTAAATTTAAAACTTCCATCATCAGTCATACTGGCCACACTTTAAGTGCACAATGATCACATGTGTCCAAGGCCTGCCATACTATATTACAGAAAATTTCCATAATCACAGAAGACTTTATTGGTCTCACAAATTAAACCTATCTTCCAAATTAGTAGAATAAGCAGAGCCACTGAGTTTTAAAATTAATGAATGTTGGCCTTGTTTTCTCCCACACTATATTTGATTCTATTTCATTGAATTTACTCTATTCTGTTGTAAAATTAATGGCTTACTTTCTTTTCTGTTTCTGGTTGTAAAACAAATGTCTTACTTTCTTCTGTTGGCAAGTGTCTCTTCACCGTTCCTTGCAGTGATCTTCATTCCATGCTTCTCTTTGTTCTGATCAAAAGAACAATGGGGGCTTTGTGTGGGTGTTCTTACTGGACGGCCACAAATCTTATTTACCTTTTAAACAGAAAACATTAAAAGACAGTTAGAAGATACACTTAACCTTTCGGAGAATGTGATGTTTCATAGAGGCCAAAACAATGACATATTCTTGCTTATTCCTCAATATTAACCTTTTATACATATAAGATTTGTCAACTTTTCAAATAGAAGGAAATTAATGTATAACATGGCAACCATGATGAAATAAATGTATAAAATGGCAACCATGATAAACTGATGTCACGGACGTTCATATAGATTGCAGTATACATGAGCAAAATATGCAAAATCAGGCAATTATATTAATAAACTGGCTTGCTTGTATAAATAAAACTACTTAACCAAAATAGATATTAGTCATGGCTTAGATTTATATGTATGACTATAATATATTTGTGCACCAACTTTAAAATGAAATAAATTGCTACCGAATGCATGGTCCTTTTCTAAAGGAGATCAAATGGCAAAAGCAAGTATATTTGTAGTTTTCTTCTTATGGCCCTTTCTTTGAAATGTCAATGAGTATGTTTAACATAAAGATCTCATTTCATAATAGTTCTTTATCTTCTTTCTCAATCTGGTGTCATTTCTAAGGTATTATAGTCTTTTTAAAAAAAATAATTTATCCCCATGAAAATTCATTGTTTCTTAATACTTATCTAGAAAAGATCTTCTTATAATTTACATAATTACTATTGCATAAATCAAGTAATTAATTTACCATGTAAAGCATCAAAAAAGGATTTATATGATATCTTAAATACTTGAGAAGATACAGTAGTATAATTTAAAATATGTAAAAGCATGGCCTCAGGATCAGAAGACTTTAGTTCTTGTCTTAGTTTTTTCTTCCTTACTGCTGATACCTCAAAAACATGACAGAACCTCTTTGAACTGGATTTCCTGATATGCAAGATGAAGAGGTTAGAATAAATTATTACAAAGTTCCCTTCATGTTCTACATATCTTTGATTTTCCATGCAATTAGTATTAAAGGACTATGTATCCATTCTTATTTTACCCACATTTATTTTACCTCTATAATAGTATTTGTAAAGCACATGCATTAAATGTTATAGGAGGGAAAAGATAAGTAGCTAAAGTCTCCCTTGACAGAGCTTTCACTTTAGAAGGAAAGAAAAAAAAAAAGCAAGTTTTGTGTGGCAAAGAATGTGTTATGGTATCAGCAAGAGGTGGAATCCTTTCCATCTGCAGGTCATATGTGAAGAAGGACATCAGGAAAGACCACTCTGGGAAAGGCTGCTCCACTGGGATGAGACATTGAGCATCTGCTGAGCCTAGATATGTTGGGGTTTATTTAAATTTAATTAAAATATAAATAATTATTTGTTGTATCTCATTCTGTTAGATGCTAGAGATACAACTGTGAATAATGTATGGCTGTATGTACACATTTGAGTTAAAAGTCACACATGTAAAGTAGCAATTGTAACGGAGCATGACATAAGCAACCATGGAATCACACAGAAGTTCGTAACATTGTAACACACACAAAATGGGCAGATTAACTCTATTTGGGGTGCTTGGGGAAATGCCTCAGGAGACCATATTTGCACAGCAACTTAAAGAAGAAACTTTATGTTTACTGCAGCATAGTTCATAATAACAAGCACATGGACCCAATCATGCTGCCCATCAAAAGAGGACTGGATAAAATAAATGTGGTACATATACACGATGGAATATTATGCAGTCATAAAGAAGAACAAAATCATGAACTTCACAGAAACCTGGATGGACTTAGAGTATATAATGAATGATCATTCACAGAAACAAAGAACTGAGTATCACATGTTCTCACTCATAAGTGGACCTTGAACAACTATCATAATACTATAAGAAAAGGATTGGCAGTAACAGGAAAATGCAGGGGGACAGGGAGGCGGGAATGGCAGTAGTGGGAATCTGCCTGCAGAAAGGGAGGCATACCTCATCAACAAGGTACTTGCATAATGAACATTTGTATACCTAACCCTGAATTGTACCCCACATCTTTAAAATTAAAAAGTTAAAAGTTAAAAAAAGGGCAACCCCTTTGGGTCCCCTTCCACTGTGGGAGTTTCTCTGTCCTCTCAATAAGCCCTGCTTTAAAAAAAATACCAAAGAAACCTTAAAAAAAAAAAAAAGGAGGAAGAACTAGGAGGAACTAGGCAAAGGCACAGGCAAACATTCCAGGAGAGAGAAGGAAAGTGGAGAGGTGTACAGCAACTTACCATGCATATGCAGAACAAGATGTAGACAGTGTAAGGAAGGGGTATAGCAAGAGGTGAGACTGATGTGCTGTGAAAGACATAAAAATCCACAATGTGGCTTGGATACCTGCTGAAGAACTTGCAAACTTGCAACAGCAAAAGGAGTGCAGACAAAAGGTTCCAAGCAGGGACACATTAGCTTAAGATATCCACAAGAGAAAAATTCTCACAGTAGTGTGGAGGGAGGGAGAACAAAAGAATGGCTGTCCCCAAACTTGTTGGCATCAGAGACTGTTTCATGGAAGACAATTTTTCCACAGATTAGGAGTTGTGGGGGATGACTTTGGGATGAGTCAAGAGCAAAACATTTATTGTGTACTTGTAATACATAATGAAATAATTATATAGCTCATCATAAAACAAAAAGAGAGGCATGATGGAAGTGGTAAACAAAATAATGGGCAGGCCACACACAGATTAAACTAAGTATCGATTCCAACTTAAAGCCTGCCACCAGATGCAACTGAAGAATTGAAGGATATCAGCTCACTTGCCACTCACTGATAGGGTTTTGTTATGAGTCTGCAAGCAATTGACTTATTATCTCTGTGTGGTCAAACCTCACTGCTAATGTCAATCTGTATTTGCAGTCACTCCCCAGCATTAGCATCACCACCTCAGCTCCATCTCAGATCATCAAGCATTAGACCCTCATAAGGAACATGCAACCTAGATCCCTCACATGTGCAGTTCACAATAGGGTTAGCACTCCTGTGAGAACCTAATGCTGCCACTGTGCTTACAGGAGGCAGAGCTCAGGTGGAAATGTGAGTGATGAGGAGTGACTGTAAATACTCACTCGCCTAAAGCTTCACTCACTCACCTACCACTCACCTCCTGCTGTGTGGCCCAGTTCCTAACAGGCCATGGACTGGTACTGAAGGACTCCTGCAAAAGAGCTTCTTCTGTTGGCTAGTGGAGAAAAGTCAGTGTAGAAGCAATAAAAAGGAAGAAGCAGATATAGGAGATACACAGAAGGGAAAGAAAGTAGCACCTGGAGACAAATTAGATACATAATCTTCTCAGAACAAATAATAATTGAGATCAGCCCAACTTCTGGATAAAACTAATAGTTAAGCTAATAGTAATAGTTAACAGGTTGTTTTGTTTTGTTTTTTAATAATTATAGAAATTGACCTTCAGTCTTAAAGCTTAAAAACATTTGTCTTATCTGAGTCCCTTTCTTAGGAAATCAACCCTCAGGCCTATAGTATTAAGGAACTGAAACTCACTAGATCACCCCATCTAGACAATGAGATGCTAGACCCCTCTCTAATTCCTGTTTACCAAATCCTCTTCCTTATCCCTCCCTAATTCCTGTTTTCTATATTCCTGCCCCACTATGTAAACCCCTGACTTCAGCGGGACAGGGAGTCAGAATTGGGAATGCATCTTTTATTCTCCTTGGTTGATATCAACCAAGCAAAATGCCTTCTTCCCTGGCAATACTCATCCCAGCAATTGGCTTTCTATGGGGTGAGCAATAGGACCTTGACAAAACCCCTAGCATTATGGTTACATAATGATGAAGGATAGAGGAATAATCCTGAGAGGGTAGAAGCAATAAAAATGAACAATTTTCTTTTTGGCCTGGAAAGAAGAGGTCTTGAAAGATAATAGTAAAAGGAAATTATGTATGAAGGGCAAGGTTGAGGCAGATCTTAGAGGACCCTAAATGTCAGACTATGGAGTTTTATTTATTAGATAAAAGTCCCTGGTGGCTGCTGAATGAAAAAGTAAAATGTCATAGATAATGTTTAGTAAATGCATGAGGCAACACTTTAAAAGTTGGACTAGAGAAAAAAACTATTAAAGGCAGGGAAACTGGTAATAAACTCCTCAAGTAAGAAATTTTAATTTTGAACTAGAGTGGTGACAGTGTTCATGAGTTGAAGATAGAAGAGAAGCAAAATCATCAGGACTTGGCAAATGACTGTAAGAATGTAAGGAAAGTGTAAGACCAAAGTGTTAAAAGGCTCAAAGTGAATTTCCAATTCCTGAGACTGAAAAACAGTGAAGGTGAAGTATATGTATGTGTATATATATATTATATATGTATATATAATATATATATTTATTAGCAAGGTACTAAAAAATATTTTTAAATGGAGGAAGGTATGTTCATTGCCAAGTACTCCTAGTAACAAGAACCAAAGGAAGATGATATAAGTTAATGATGAAAATGTCAAGAATAAGATTGTTTGAAGGTACTAAAGGACATGTATTTATTTATGTTTAATGTTTTGTAGAAATGAGTTCTTGCTATGTTGCCCAGGTAGGTCTCAAACTCCTGGTCTCAAGCAGTTCTCCCACCTCAGGCTCTCAGAATGCTGGGATTACAGGTATGAGCCACCATGCCCAGCTAGGCATCTTGAAATAAAGAAGCAGAGAGGAAGGGAAATGAAACCTTCAATCATGATCCAACGTGATGAGTCATAAGACTTGAGGCTAGTTATGGAACTTCCATGAACCTCAGTTTTCTCTTATTTGAAACTCAAGAAAATATACCATGTTGCAGTTGTGAGTTAAGAGAAAACTTATTTCACCCTGTCCCTCTCATGCTTGACCTGAGACCATATCTGTTATTGAACATGTTTCTCAGGAAGGCAGATGGAAAGCTAAAAAATACCAGCCTCATAAGACCTTTGTTCCCATTACCATTTTTGCAGTTTTTGTTTTTTTTTTAACAAACACAAAAGAGATTCAATAGCCACAGATGTGTAAGGTATCTCTGATTGTATCCAAAGATATAAGCATATATAGCAGATTTCAATAAATGCAAGTAAATTTCAAAGCTCTTACATTTGTTGACTTGCTATCAGGGTGCTTGGCTTCAGAGTTTATTGAAAGGAAATGGAAAACCATCTATTTCCAGGACATTGGCCTGTCACCTTAGCTCCCCTGAGGTGAAGCTGATTTGGGTGGCACCTTTCAATACCAGTATCATCTTGCTATTGAAAAAACCTTCACACTTATGTTGACAATTTTTCATCTCTGACTTATGCTGCAATTTCTGTCTTAATTCTCCTCCCTGGTCTCTACCGTTTTCCCCAGCAATCAGTCCAAAGTGTCTTGGAAAAAAATTGTTTTCCTCCCTAATGTTTATCTACTCTTGCTGTAAGTTCCTTCTCTGGTTTCCCACTGATTTTCAAGTTCCCATCTCACCTCGAAATGACTCTCTTAGTTGCTCTTAACCCATTATCACTTCTCAAACTCTGATCAAATATTTGTTTCAACTGCTTGACACTTAGCTGACTTTTCCCATTCTCACTTTAATCTTGGCACCCCATATGAAGTATAAACTTAACATTAGTGTGTCCCTTTGTCTGTTCATTCAGTCTTATCCAAATTTTCAGATATTCAAAGCTTTTTACAAAAAACTTTGTAAAGAACAACTCAAATTGTTCATTTTCATCTGACTCCCAAAAGCCGAGCCTCTGTTTCTTTTGCAATAGTACCTTTTAAATATTTGTTAATAATAATGTAGGTTGAAAAGAAAAATAATTAGAACACTAAAAATTGAAAGACAAAGAATGTAAAGGTGTCATTAAACACTCTGGTTTAGAGGAAGAGGCAAAGGCAGGCTCCACAGTCTCTTTATGTAAGAGTGACTGACAGCTTTGCCTCTGGATGCTTGGTGTTAACAGAGAGGTGATTAACAGAAACTGCATAAGGAATGAGTCTGCAAGTGTACTTGGTAATAATACTAAATATATAAAATAAAAACAAGGTTGCTTTTGGACAAGTGTGCTGTGCTCCATTATATTAAAAGTGAAATTTAAACTATCAGAAGGAAATATACTATTGGTAATTTTTCTGGTTATAATCACAAATTTGAGTTTATTTTCTCATGTTAAGTTCCCTTATGATTCTCAGAAGTAATTTGGAAAAAAAATCCAGCAGATTTTAGGGGTAACACATATTCCCATTAAATGAGAATGAGGCTAAATCTTCCAGACAGAGATGAAATCCATGACTTTAACTTTATTCCAGTGAGAACAATTTCAGAAAAATGTAGGTTGGACTGGATCACTATTGGAGATGGGGGGAATAAATACTAGGTTCGTCAGATTTGTACTTATTTTTTCAGACTATAGTAATATACTAGTGATTAATGAACAAAGGAACTGAATTATCAGAGCCTATTTTTATTTTTATTTTTTTATTTTTATATTCAATATTTTTAATTATGATATTGTGGGGTACAGTTAAGGGTTATGTATACAAATATGCTTCATTCAGGCACCCTTGTTGATAAGGCGTGTTTCCCCATCCCCAGACACACATTGACTACCATTAATCCCACCTTCCTTTCCCTCCCTCCCCACCAGTAAGTCCATTCTTAAGGAAATATTTTGCAATATATAGGTGATGTGAGGATATGAAGTTATGAAGGTGGTGCTCATCCTTCATTTTGTCCTCAGCACAATCTTGACACTCAAACCTTGTTTAAATAAGAACATGAAGCAAGC